>RCUC01154591.1:0-77567 GCA_003697995.1 Taxidea taxus jeffersonii
TTGTGCATTTGTTTTGATTACACATACATTTGTGCTTGTTTCTACCACATTATTTTGTTTTCAATTTACTATTTTTTTCTTTCCTCTATTTACTGAATAAACTAAGCTTTATTAGTTCTCTTGTTCCCCAAGTAGTAGGCTATCTTAAAAGTACATCTGTAAATAATTTTTTCAATAAATGTGCATGAATGGCAAACTTCCTTAGTTTTTGAAGAAATTCTATCTTCACTCTTGAATAATACTTTATCTGATAGGTGTTCTCAGCACTTGGAAACTATTATTACATTGTCTTCAGACATCTGCTGTTGTCACCAAGAAGTCTAATTGTTATTGGTTTACTTGTTGCTCCTTGGGAGACTTTGTTTTTTCTCTGGTTGCTTTTAAGATTTTCTCTATATCTTTGATATTCTGCAGTTTCACCACAATGAGCTGACATGGAAATTTGGGTTTTGTTTGTTTTTTGGTTATTTTAAAATAAACTTTTAAAATTATGACAAAACTGATATATAACATTGTATTAATTTTAGGTATACAACATAATGTTTCAAGATATGTATATATTACAAAATTATCTTCGCAATAAGTTGAGATAACATTTATTATCATATATAGTTACCTTTTTTTCTTATGATGAGAAATTTCGAGATTTATTCCCATAACATCTTTCAAATATACAATATAATATTGTTAACTATAGTCACCATACTGTATATTACATCTCCAGGACTTATTTAATTTATAACTGGGTGTTTGTACTTGACCAGCTTCACCCATGTTGCTACTCTTCTTGCCTGGTACTGACTGTGTCTCTTCAGTGTTAGGGCCCAGACCTTTCTTTGACATTATCTCTGAAATTACCCCTTCCTCCTTTTCTCCTTTTACAGTTCTCATTATTATATGTGAAACCATTTAGTCTTATCCACCATGGATTTTAACTATATTTTGGTATTATTTGCCTCTCATATTCTCTTCCCAGTAAGTCACCTCTAATTTTGTGCATGATCTCCACAAACAGAAATATTTAATTTTAATATAACCAACTAATCACACTTAATTAATGGCTTAACAAACCAGTGGCTTGGTCTGGTGAATTTTATTTAAATAATTACTTTCCTATCTGTTTCTGCTATCATCTTCTATCAGTGTTATAGAAAATTAATGTAAATCTGTTACATTCAGATTTTTAATTGATCTGGCCTTATCTGTGTATGCTGTTGAGATATGTTTTCTAATTCTTCCTTGGTTTACTGCTATTCAGTTTTTCTATATCTTAGACCTATTTTAATAATTTAAAGTTTTCCAGAATTTATTCACATTACAAAATTAAAACTTTATACCCATTTAGCAACATTGTCCTTTTCCTCTACCCCCCCAGTAATCACTGTTCTATTCTCTGCTTTTAAGAGTTTGACTACTTTAGATACCTTATGTAAGGTAAATCGTACAGTGTTTGTCCTTCTGAGTCTGTTATTTCACCTAACACAGTGTCCTCCAGGTTCATCTATGTTGTCACAA
The DNA here is from genome assembly GCA_003697995.1 of Taxidea taxus jeffersonii. NCBI lineage: Eukaryota > Metazoa > Chordata > Mammalia > Carnivora > Mustelidae > Taxidea > Taxidea taxus. The sequence goes on from RCUC01154591.1 coordinate 1,516, forward strand.
ATAGAAGGATTTCCTTCTATTTTTCATTCTATTTAAAGACTGAATAATATTATATACATAAAATATATACACACATGTATATGTATGTGTATACCACATTTTCTTTATTTATTCATCTGCCAATGAACATTTGAGTTGTTTCCATGTCTTGGCTATTTTGAATAGTGCTACTTTGAACATGGGTGGGGAGGGTACAGATATATCTTAAGATCCTGATTTCAATTCTTTTGGGTATATAGTTGGAAGTGAAATTGCTAGATCATTTGGCATTTATATTTAAACTTTTTAAGGAATTTCCACAGTTTTCCATAATGGCTGTACCATTTTACATTCCCACCAACAGTGCATGAGAATTCCAACTCTCACCAAGACTAGTTATCTTTTTGTTTTTTGATAATAGCCATCCTAAAAGCTATGAGGTGATTATCTCATTATGATTTTGATTTTCATTTTTTTGTTGATTAGTGATATTAAACAATTTTTCATTAGATTAAAAGAAATAATTTAGTATTTTGCTTTCCTACAAACCATCATTTGAGATTTTCAACTTGAGTAGTATAAAGTCCCATGTAATTTCTATAATTTGAATTACCTATTTTATATACACTTTGACTTACATTTTTTTTTTTTAGCTATCACTACAGAATTTTATTAACATATATTCAAAAATGCAATACATTTGCCATGAGGAAAGATAATTCTTTTAAAAGTGCCCAGCATGCTGTAACCACTCAACAAATCACATCACATTATTATAACAGTGTCATTACCATCAACCTGAAAATAAATAGAGTAATATAATGATTGCTGGGGTCAAAGGCTTTCTATCATTTAAAATGCATATAATCATAAATTATAGGCCTACTGTTTGCCCCAATTTGCTGAAAATGTGCTAAAGGGATTTTTCTTTAAAAGCATCCATAATAAAATCACCCTAGCATATTAAAAAAATGTGTACATTTTCTTACACATCCACACAGGCTAGTTCATACACTGCCACTTACATTTATAGCAATCATTAACCCACCTTAGCAAATGTGTGGGCTTTTACCAAGTAGGTGTGTTAGGTGCCAGAAATTAAAAGACCCCCTGACAGGCTCAGCTCTCAAAGGGGCCTTGTTACAATAAGGAAATAATTCTGATTTGTGACTTGACTTATTGCTTCAACCTGAGTGTACTATCTTTTTTATTTTTTTGTGTGTGTTTTCTTTCTTTTAAATTAGATTTGTGAGAGAAATTGTCTTTTTTATTCCTCTCTTTTGTTTTTGCTTCCCAAAGTTTTGACTCTTAAGCTGATTTATCAGTTTGACTCTATTTCAATTTCAAACTTGTTTTTTATAACTATGATTTATAATTGTTTTATAATTTATTTATTTATTGTTATATAATTTTTATCCGTTTATTTTATACTGGTTTAGTTTTGGTTTTTCAAAACATATTGAGTAGAATATTTGGCTCAATAATTTCTTTTTTTCTCTAATTCTGAAAGTATTTAGAGGGAAGGATTTACTTCTGAATAAAGTTTTAGTTCTATCCAATATTTTTAAATATTAGGTTCTCATTTCCATTACTTTTAAATAGTCTTTAGCCTTTGAATAAGATGGATATTTGAGCAAATGTGTCTAAATTTCCCACTCCCAAAAGTTCCTATTAAGAGACCTACTGATTATAAAATTTATGAAAAATCAGTATAAGTGATAGAAATTTAGGATGAAAAAATTATATATGGGAAACTTTGAGAAATTACTTTATAATAGTGTATCAGCATATTAAAACTGAGTCTAAACATGACTGGTGTGATGAGGTTTGTGATTCAAAGGTAAATAAAAAATCCTATAAGGGCAAATGTAACAAATTGCTGGATGTTGCCTTTAGGTTCTTCTGCTGGAGGTGAATGTTTGAATTCATTATTGGAAGCTAGAGCTTTCTGGCTTCGGAATCAACATTTTGATGAACCTTCAGGTTAATATGGACCTTTTTTGGAAAGGAGATGTTGAGAAAATAAAAAGCTAACTTTTATGTTTATGGTGTACATACTAACATGTTCAGTCAGTTCAGGTGGTGGCTCCAGGGTAGGTGTGGTGGGGATAAATATTTGTTTTTTCTTTTTCCTGACCCTGAGATAGACCTGGAGGCCTAGATTTCAAGTAGTAGGGGCAGTGGTAATGATTTCACAATGTAAACACATATCAAATCATCACATTGTACACATTTCATAATTTTATTTGTCAATTGTATCTCAATAAAGCTTGGGAAAAAAAGATGAAATAAAGAGGCAGGGGACATAATTGAGAGCAATTCCATCCTTGGGAAGTAAGCTGACCCATCCTATATGAGGCATAATAAAGGCTAAGGAACGAGTCACAAAATAAACAATAATAGCAATTACTATTTATTTTTTTAAATATGCTAACCAGTATTCTATTATCTCCTGAGTGCTACCTTAGCTAATGAATTATAGAAATACTCAAATTTGCTAACCATTTTGAATTTTTTGTTTAAGTTACTTGAAAAACATTTATATAGCACTTACTAAGTGCCAGGCACTGGACTGAGCACTTTATAAACAATGCATGTGATTTTCATGATGGCAGTATTATTTTTCTGAGAAATTGAGAAAACAGACATCACAAGATTAAATAACTTGCCCAAGGTCACAAACTAGTAAATGGTGGAGACAAAATTTTAACCCAGTCTGGTACAGAGGCTACACTTTAAAGCAAGGCAATATGCTATAATTAATTTTTCATACAGTTACTCTTTTGTTAAATACTATAGACAGGTATTAGTTGTGCTTTTAGTATTTAAAAGAATAGCATGGGCACACACCTTGAGAAAAATATCAGAAGAAAGCTATACTAATATGGACAAAGCAACAGAAATGCCTAAGGACAAAATGGCAAGAGAAATGGATTAGGAAGACCAGAGTAGTCATCTATAATAGCACAAAGTAGTACATGATAACTGACATCAAGCGGTGATAAATTCAAATGCCAATACTAGTACAGAATGCAATGAGAGTCCAGGCTTCTTAGAGTTATATTGGTTGGGCCTTGAACATTTTAGCTGATAATTAGAGAACTAAAGAATATTTTTATTATATTTAGCCTCACCTAAAAATCTTTTTAAAGGAAGAAAAAGAGAGATGATATCTCCACAGTCCTAAGGGGTAAATGATGTGAAATAAAATATATCCACTAAACTATCATTGACAATATATTACACATAGGAGAACATAGATTGTATTTTTATTAAGGTAAATGTATACCAACTTTTAAAATTTGAACATTGAGAAATTGATTCTAGAAGGGGTTGAATTTTTTTCTTACAGCACTTTAAATATGTCATCCCATTGTGTTCTAGCTTAGAGGGTTTTTAATGAGAAGTCTGCTATAATTCTTTGGATACTTTCAAGATTTTCTCTTTATCTTTGGATTTAGCAGTTTGAATATTATATGGCTAGATTTAGGTAGGTATAAGAGTTTTGTTAGTTTTGTATTTATCCAGTTGGGGCTCTCTGAGTTATTGGATCTCTGGATCTTTCATTATTTGGGGGAAATTCTTAACTATTATCTCCTTTAATATTTCTCCCATAATCCATTCTTTCTGTGTTCTCCTCCTGAAATTAAAATTATACACATTATAAATTTTTTTATATTGTCCCACATCTTTCAGTGTTATGTGTTGTTTTTAAGAAATGTTTGTTTTATAATTTTTATTATCCTATCTTCCACGAATCACCTTACTTGAATCTGCCTGTTAAAGGCTTTCTTCATCCCTGTGATTGCAGTTTTATTTCTAGAATGTCCATTTCACTCTTATAGTCTGTTTCTCTACTGACATTCCCATCTGTTCATGTTGCCTACTTTTTACATTAGACCCTTTAACATATTAACATATTTTAAATTTCCTATCTAATCATTTCAACTTTGGGGTCATGTCTGAGTCTGGTTTGGTTGATTCACTTATATTTTGACACTAGGTTTTTTTTTTAATTTTCCTTTTTTATGTAATGTGATTTTTTCTTATTATATGTAGAAGAGTAGCATCTAAGATAAATAATATTTATGCCTCTTCTGCTGCTAGATGATTACTGTGGGTGGTTGAATAAATCTCGTCAAGAGTTGTGCTGGGTTTCGGTTTCATTGTTGCTCCTATTAAATGCAGTTCATCACCAATTTGAAATTCTCTAGCATTACCTAGTATTTAGGTTGGAGGCTAGGGTACCTATTAGTTTTTCTTAATAATTTTGCTCTGACCTTATTGTGACTTTTGCTCTGTACCTGTGCTTTGGACGGTGTCTCTCTGCATGCTCTAACTTTGTTCCCAATAGAGACAGCTATTACTTACTACTTTGTTCTTACCATTGGTGGTTAGTGGAAAGAGTGTTATTTTTTGTCTTAGTCTGGCCTGTCTAAAGTAGGTATTGGATCCCCGGGTTTGTGAGATGTGGCTTCTCCAGGGTCTTACCCCTCCTCTCCCATTGAAGCCAAATTCTGCTTTTTATATTCAGAAGGTCTTGTGTGGGAGTGAGTTTCCTGTTCCTTCTGCAGCAGAATAACTCTAATGATTTAGGCCCAGGAAAGTTTCTTACCACTTCTGTCCAAGATCAAGGGCTTTCTTTTTTTAGCTTTTACCATTTCCCCAGCAGCAGTAAATCTTCATCTGTGTCCTAGAGGTAGCAATATTTGCTTACCCTCCCTGATAGGCTTAAGGCTTTTGTTTTCTAGGTACATAGGACTCAAACAGTTTGTGCCTTTCCCACAGGGGAAGCCATTCCTTCTCTTAGGTCTGCACTACTGACAGAGGTTTTCTTTGGTCCCCAACTCAATCTTTTTCATATGTATCCCCACAGAGGCATATTAGAAGATCGTATGAGTTGGTGCAATATGCCCTTGTATCTGTGATCTCCAGGGGTTTATATTCTCACACAAGCCCACACTGGTTTTTCAGCCATATGCTAAAAATCTTAGCTATACTCTTTTTGTCTCCTTGAAGGGTGTCTGGCATATCTTCCTCCTGTGCTCTGCCAAAGGAGAACCAGTATTCATGCCCCATCTACTTGAGTTGTTCCTTAGATTTCAGGCTGCTGGCTAGACCTAAAATGAAAATTTTCTAGCCAGTTCAAGAAAAGTTAGGACTTTATGATTTATTTGGCTTTTCTTTGTTGTGGTGGTTATTGTTCTTGTTGTTATAGTATACTATAGTATACTCTAGTATACTCTAGTTTTCTATATCCAAGGTGGAAGCAGAATATTTTCCTACTCTTCATTGTGGTTCTTCTGTTTTAATATTTTCTTGCTGTTGCCCTTATCATATCCTCCTTGAGATTTGCATTGTTTCTTTTCTTTTTCTGTTTTGTGTTTTAATAGATATCTTATTTTATTCTTTTAGTGTACTTGTTCTCAGTAGAGTTGTATTACCCTGAGGGAAGGCATTTTGAAAATTTGTTGAGATAGTTTTGTTTGTCCCAGTGATTCAGAGGGACCATTGCTCTTTAATGGGTGCATAATAAATACTCAATGCTAGACATCCTGTATCATGAAGGAAAATTCATACTGAAGAATTCTCTGGTGCCAAACAATTTTAAACACCCCATTGGACATGTAAGTTAAAACAACAGCAGTTTTAGAACTCAGGTTTATTTTATACAGAAATTCGGTTTTTAAAATAATTTGCGGTAAATACTGAAATTTATGGACTGTGACTACATTCTTTTGTACTTGACCAAATTCTGGTCACTATTTTGGAAATAACTTCTCCAGTGGCAATGTTGCTTGTAAATTTTAAGTCACCAATGCAACATACCTCTGTCAGTCTAACTTTCTAGCTTTGGCATTCAGGTATTCTGTGTAAAGTTATGGACATCTAGCTACTTCATTTATGTCTTCTAGTATTGTCTACACAAGCATGTACATATTGGAGTAATTATTCATTTTGTAAACCACTTAGATTCTGGGATTGTTTGTTACACAATATAATCTAGCAAAGCTAATACATGCAACTTAATTCCCTAGCACAATGTATGTTTCTTGGAGGAAAGTTATAACTCAAGTCTCCATCTCTATCAGTCCTGTTCCACTTACATGCTAATAGTAGAATGTTTCTGATGCTTCTAGAATGTGAATGACGACATTCCTCATTTCTAGAACTGCTATAGGTGTATCTCTGGTTTTTACTATTGACTGGATTGTTCCCACAGGAATCTTTACAGGGTGGGATGTCTTATGCTACCTTTCCCAACTTAATACAGAAGGCTTCCATATTCAACGGTACTAGTTACCTTGGTTCACAGTGATTCAATCCCAGACTTCTCTGTAAAATTCAGGACAAAGAGAAGGAAGGTAATAGAAACCTAAAGTTTCCATTTCCTATGAGCATAGGAAGGATAAAGAGATGGAAACAAGAGATGAAGAAAGACCCCTGAAAAGACAAAATTGGTACTTTATGAGGCCTCCCTGGTTTATTCATCACAAACCCATTTTTTAAATGTAGCTTGTTACTGAAAATAAAGCCCCATTCAGAGAAGCTGAAAGAAATTCACACACTCTGGGGAACCAGATGGTCTTTTATTCATAAAATTTTATCACTTCAGGATATTATAAAAGTTTTAAATAAGTGGAGGCCATAATATACTGAATTTCAACCTGAAAGAAGATATTTTTTAAATGTCAGTACATTAGCTACTGTGCACAATAGTCAATGAATATGGATAAGTTGTTTTGACTTGAAACTGCTAGAATGAGGACATTGATTGTTTTTCCAGTTTTTCTGGTATTTCTTTTTCTCTTTAGTGGCAAGGCAAAGGACAGATGACTGAAATGGGTTGACTATGATTAAGAAATAAAAGAATAAAAATGACAGGTGGATTTATTACTTTCAGGTATTTAACATTTTTTTAGACATTTGTATATGACATTCAACATGGTAATAGTGTTCTCATACTGTCTGAAAAGGAAAAAAGTGGAGTGAAAAGTATAATAAAGTAGAGAATGAGGAAGGGGGAAAGGGAGGAAGGAGGGAGAGAAGAGAGCAGGTAGGAAAGAAGGAAGGAAGGAAAGAGAAAGAGGGAAAAGAGGAAAGTAAGGGAAAGGAATAGACAAGAAAAGTAAATAGGGAAGCAGGGCAGTTATTAGCAAACAAGTTTATCCAAAGTCTTATGACAACTATCTTTTCCCATTATAAAGAGGTTGGCCACAGTGTGCACAATAGCCAAACTCTGGAAAGAGCTTGAGATGTCCATTGACAGATGAAGAAATAAAGAAGATGTGGTATTTATATACAATGAAACATTGCTCAGCCATTAGAAAGGATGAAAAGTTACCATTTACATTGATGTGGACAGGACTAGAGGATATTATGCTGAGCGAAATAAGTCAATCAGCAAAAATAATCTTACAGTTTCACTCACATGTGGAATATAAGAAACAGGACAGAGGATCATAGGAGAAGGGAGGTAAAACTGAATAAGAAGCCATCAGAGAGGGAGAAAAACCATGAGAGGCCCTTAACTCTAGGAAACAAATTAAGGTTGCTGGAGGGGTGGGGTGGGGGGCTAATTGGGTGATGGGCATTCGAAGTAAGATGTATTTTCCACTGTTTTGTTACCCAGCTGTCTATTATTCCAGTTTCCCCAAAGGGGAACAATTTGTATACAAATGAGTCTTCTATGATTTAATAAAAATGTATGCCACACGTTTTTGTTTAAAAAGGCAAAAAAGAGAGGGAGGTGTTCCTGGGTGGCTCAGTCGGTTAAGTGTCTGCCTTCAGCTCAGGTCATGATCTCAGGCTTCTGGGAGTAAGTCCCACATTGGGCTCCCTGCTCAGGGTGGAGTCTGCTTCTCCCTCTACCCCTCCCTCCTACTCATATGCTTGTCCTCTCTCTCTCTCTCTCTCAAATAAATTAATTTTTAATCTGTTTTATTCTGTGCAAAGACTCAATTCTTAACTCAAGGAATACTGGAATGTTTTCAATTGGATCCACAATATAAAGAAATGATATGGAGGCCTTTGGGTGTAGATTCTTTAGAAGAAATAACGGAGTACCTTCTTAGGCCATTTTCTCTCTTTAACTTCTGGCCCTCCAGCATTAATCTCTCCCTGTCTTCTTGCTTTTCCACATCTTGGAGACCCAATTATTGGTCAGTACAGTATGGGGGACAGATGACTTGTCTCTTTAGCTGATAGCTCTTAAGCATAAGTGGAACTGTACTCAAGGAACTGATATTAAAGAACCACACTTTAGAAGCTGTATCTCCACATGGGTCTATAGAGATTGTGAGATCCTTGGCCTTGAGCCTTAGCCTAATGCCATAATGGAATGAGACTTTTGGGTCATGGGAGGGAGTTAGTATATTTTGCATGTGGAGGAAACATAATTTATGACAATAGTGCAGACTGTGATAAAGATGAATGTGAAGATAAAGATGAAATTCTTTGACACTCCTCCCACTGAGATGCAGAAGATTGGGAGTAAAGTGGTATCCATAGCTACTTCACTTGAATCTGAGCTGAACTCTGACCACTTTGACCAATAAAGTGTGGTGGAACTGATGCTATGTCACCTCCAGGATTAGCCTTTATGACACCCAGCACTTTCTTCTTCCTTTTTGGGAGAGTTTTGAACCACTCTGCAAGGGATCTGATTATTCTGAGGGGACTATGGTGTGAAGAAGCACACACTAGCCATGTGGAGAGGCTATGGTAAGAGTGAAAGAGATGCCTGGACAACTCTCAGTAATTTGGGTTCTCTGCTCCACAGACTCATGACATATAATATTTTTAATTTGTTGATTAAAGCCATTAAATTTGGGGGTAGTTTGTTTTATATTAATAGATAATTGAAACACTAGGTGAAAGCATTTTTTTGCTCCTGTGTTCTTCTGCTTTCTACCTGCCTGGAATAGGGACACAAGACTTACAGACCTAAGGAAGCTTTGGAGATTGTGAGACAAAAAAACAAACAAATACACACCTACCTATTAAAGATAGAAAGAGTTTGAGTCCAACAGTTGACACTGTTGAGCCATCCATACCAGCCAGCTCTAGACTGGCTCTTCTGGAGATAAATAGCACCCTATCTGCTTAAGCCAATATTATTTTGATGTTCTGTTATTTGCCACTGAATACATTCAAAGCTGATACAACTATAAACAAATATCTCTTGATTGGTTGACTGAATCCCTTGTTTCCCATCCTCATCTTTTCTAAAAGTTTGCCTGCAACAAGATAGTCTCTTCGTGATTTATGGTTGGCATCTAAAGAGCACACTCAGTGCTTCTCTCAGAGACGCTCAGCTGTGGTCAGTCTCCATTCATTGTGTTTGTTAGAAAAGTGGCAGGATTTTGTTGTTGTTGTTTTTGTTGTTTCTAAGTAACCCCTGAATCTTCAGTCCTAAGTGTGTGACTCTAAGAGATGGGATCATTCTACATTAAAATGCCTTCTATTTTTGTCACCATTTTAAATTAGAATGAGATGGACATTTAGCAAATTAGAAATTCCTGATGTCCATAACCTCTGGCTTTTAAGCTTTTCTATTTTGTATTGTTTGTTTTGTTTTGTTTTTTCTCAGAAAAACATGAAAAAAGAAATCATAGAGAACAAAATAAAGACTCTACATGTGGTCATCTCTTCTAATTTTCAAACACTGGTGTCTGTGATAAAGTAATTAGAAAAAAAAAGTAGCAATCACATCCGTTATAACAGAGAACATTTCAGGACTGACTTACTAAAATATGTGCCCCTTCCTTCATGTAAATCCTATGTGGGTGGGGGACTGTTAGCAGAATGAGTTGTAAAATATGTTCTGGTTTCTTTTGCCTAAAATTTAATCTTTCATAGCATGAAGGAAGAAGGGGTTTTGAAGTGCAGACAGAGTGAAGTGAAGGGCAGACAGAGCACAAGAATTATAGTTGGCCAGCATGGGGTCAAACTTTAGGCTTTGTTTTTTAGTAGGCTGTGTAATCTTGAGAAAGTCCTTTCAAACTCAGTTTCCTCTTCTGTCAGTGTCCATAATCAAGTCTCAGAGAACAGGCTTGTTATGAAGACCGAATGAGGCAGTATATATATAAATATAAACGTACTGTTTCTATATCTATTTATAGCTAGCCAACTAACTAGATAAACAGACACACACTCTAGAACCTGGGACATAGAAAAGAAATGATAACTGCTGATTCTGCTATAAAAAGAAGTGATGTACTTAAAACTTAGCCCCCATGATTGCACCTACAATGCTGTCTTTTTAAAATGAGTTTGGGGGGGCACCTGGGTGGCTCAGTGGTTTAAGGCCTCTGCCTTCGGCTCGGGTCATGATCCCAAGGTCCTGGGATCGAGCCCCACATTGGGCTCTCTGCTCAGCAGGGAGCCTGCTTCCCCCTCTCTCTGTCTCTGCCTGCTTCTCTGCCTACTTGTGATCTCTCTCTCTGTCAAATGAATAAATAAAATATTTTAAAAAATGAGTTTTGGGAATTATCATAAATACATTATTTAATGCTTTAAAAACCAATGTTCTGCCCTTAAAAATATAATAAGATAATTATAAACCAATGAGAAATAATGCTAAAAAACTAAGGTGCCTCTATTTGGTGCATTTACAACTCAAGTCTTCTAAACTGATGAAGTTTTAGAATATAAGTGAGGTGCAGTGGGATGGAGTCAGGAGCCAAAACCTAAGAAAGAATTCTTGAGATGTCTGAATTCTTGAGATGTCTTTGGTACAAAATGGTGGTTTATTAAAGCTGGGCAGAAAGAGCTGCTGCCCTAGGGTTGTGAGGGGTGGCTCATTATATACTATGGGGGGTGGGAGAGGTAAGGAAAAAAGAACTTTCATCTTCTAAAGAGGACCTAAAGATACCAGAGGCCTTGCCATTGTCTGGTTAAGGTTGTTTTTCCCCTCTAACAAGGTATTAACATTAAGATAGTTGGGAGATTCCTAGAAGAATGTCACATATGTCCTACCCAGGAGTGGGGTGGGGGGGAGGTTGCAGGGTGTCAACTTCTGCCTTGTCCTCAGCTAGCCTTCCGTTCCCTCATCAAAACCACCCCTTTGGGAATATTGTATCAGGCAAAAGCTAAGAGCTGCCAACTGTCGGGATGCCTGGGTGGCTCAGTTGGTTAAGCGGCTGCCTTCGGCTCAGGTCATGATCCCAGCGTCCTGGGATCGAGTCCCAAGTCGGGCTCCTTGCTCAGCAGGGAGCCGGCTTCTCCCTCTGCCTCTGCCTGCCACTCTGTCTGCCTGTGCTCGCTCCTGCTCTCTCTCCGACAAATAAATAAAATCTTAAAAAAAAAAAAAAAGAGCTGCCAACTGTGGAGTTGAAGATAAATCAAGTGGTAAAATGAAATAAAGCAGCAAACCAAAAACTATATATGTTACCTCAACAAAAAAAACATAAAAAATATCTAGTGAATCCTAATGGATAAAGTGATTTAGTAGCCATTGTGAATTCTTCTGTTTCTCTAGAATATAGTCTGTGAATATTCGTACTTTCTATTTTATGAAAAGTAGCACATCCTCTTGACCTATACTTTTCCACAGAGTAATATCAACTGTAGATCATACATTTAATAATAGACTGCAGGAGACCCTCTAAGACTTTTTGTTCTATAACTTAATATTTATTTGAACCTGTTCACCTATATGATAAGCTAAAGATCTTCTACTTAGTTTGGAGAAAATTCTATGTAGTTCACAAAAATTATCTTTCAAAGATAGCCCACTCCTGTTAAATGATCTTGTAAGACCTAATAATGTGCTTTAGAACCCAAGTCTGCATCACAGTATCACAGTCGGAACATTTGCCTCTTACAGTGACAAATTCTGCTTATGTATGACTTTTAGAAAAAGGAGATGGGGTGGGAGGGAACTTCATTCCTCATGTTTTCCAAGAGTAGAAAAATAAGCAACAAATAGGACACTTTCAAGATAATTGTCTTTTTTCATTAGTTTACATTTTTTTAATTTAAGCTTTTTTTATTTAAACATATAATGTAACCCCACTACCCTCTCCCAACCCCTCTCCCCCCCACCCCCCTCAGTTTGTTTTATGACATTAAGAGTCTCTTTTGGTTTTTCTCCCCCCCGATCCCATCTTGTTTCATTTTTTCTTTTCCTACCACCTTAACCCCCACCCCCATTGCATCTCCATTTCCTCATATCAGGGAGATCATGTGATAGTTGCCATTCTCCAGTTGACTTATTTCGCTAAGCATAATAAGCTCTAGTTCCATCCATGAGAACTATAAAGTACTCATCCATGAGAGTATGAGTACATCATCTCATCCATGAGAACTATAAAGTACTCATGAAAGAAATTGAGGAAGACACAAAGAAATGGAAAAATGTTCCATGCTCATGGATTGCAAGAATAAATATTGTGAAAATGTCTATGCTACCTAAAGCTATCTACACAATGCAATGCCTATCAAAATCCCATCCAATTTTTTCAAAGAAATGGAACAAATAATCCTAAAATTTATATGGAACCAGAAAAGACCTCGAATAGCCAAAGGAATATTGAAAAAGAAAGCCAAAGTTAGTGGCATCACAATTCCAGACTTCAAGTTCTACTACAAAGCTGTCATCATCAAGACAGTATGGTACTGGCACAAAAACAGACACATAGATCAATGGAACAGAATAGAGAGCCCAGAAATAGACCCTCAACTCTATGGTCAACTGATCTTTGACAAAGCAGGAAAGAATATCCAATGGAAAAAAGACAGCCTCTTCAACAAATGGTGTTGGGAAAATTGGACAGCCACACGCAGAAAAATGAAATTGGACCATTTCCTTACACCACACACAAAAATAGACTCAAAATGGATGAAGGACCTCAACGTGAGAAAGGAATCCATCCAAATCTTTGAGGAGAACACAGGCAGCAACCTCTTCGACCTCAACTGCAGCAACTTCTTCCTAGGAACAACGCCAAAGGCAAGGGAAGCAAGGGAAAAAATGAACTATTGGGACTTCATCAAGATCAAAAGCTTTTGCACAGCAAAGGAAACAGTCAACAAAACCAAAAGACAACTGACAGAATGGGAGAAGATATTTGCAAATGACATATCAGATAAAGGGCTAGTATCCAAAATGTATAAAGAGCTTAGCAAACTCAACACCCAAAGAACAAATAATCCAATCAAGAAATGGGCAGAGGACATGAACAGACATTTCTGCAAAGAAGACATCCAGATGGCCAACAGACACATGAAAAAGTGCTCCACATCACTGGGCATCAGGGAAATACAAATCAAAACCACAATGAGATACCACCTCACACCAGTCAGAATGGCTAAAATGAACAAGTCAGGAAATGACAGATGCTGGCGAGGATGTGGAGAAAGGGGAGCCCTCCTACACTGTTGGTGGGAATGCAAGCTGGTGCAACCACTCTGGAAAACAGCATGGAGGTTCCTCAAAAAGTTGAAAATAGAGCTACCTTATGACCCAGCAATTGCACTACTGGGTATTTTTCATTAGTTTAAAGTGACTTTTTGAGAGGTTATCTTTACAAATAACAGTTGACAAAAAGCACAATAATTTGCACGTATTAGACATGAACTGCATAAAATTCCTTTTGGAAGAAAGGTTTTTATATATGAAAATCCATGCAAAAGTGTACTTAAAATATGAGAGCTCACTTTCATATTTTGATTCCTCCTTATTTTGCTGGGTTGAAAGGCTTTATGTAGCTACATTATTCAAGTGAGTGATTTTTGTAATGGTATATCAGTTTAAGTAAAGATGCTTCAAGAGAAGTCTTTTAGTGGAGCATGAACATCTCTGCCAGCATCATTTGAAATCATTACAGTACACAATTACAGGAATCCAAAAGTAACAAAACACCCTATAGAAACTCAAAGGAAAAAAACAAACCATCAAAATTGAACAACTACTCTTGGATACCTCATTTACATAACAGTCAAGAGAAAGAGAGCTAGGTTTTGCTCCTTTATAGAGGTCTCCAAGATTTCAAACGTCACTTAAAAAAGAAAAATTAAAAACAGAAAAAAGAAAACCCCCTGTGTTGAACATGTGCTATGTGCAGTCTGTTGTAGATGAAGTTGGAAAAATAAAGGAAACTATCCTTGACCTTGAGAGCTACCAGTTTTATGACAGGTATAGTTTGCTCTTGTTTTCCCTGGGTAGGAGCAACAATAGCAAACAATTATTTACAGTTTTCTGTTTCATGAGCCTATCAAATCCCTAATTAAGAACAAAGAAAATAATAAAGACGTCCTGGAGTGAAAATTTTCAGACCTTCAAACTATAGCCCAGCATCAACCTCTCCCCATCTTCAAGGGATCTTTAGAATATGGAAGGAGAGTGGAGATTTGGCCCCTGTCAAATGGCCCCTGAGTCATCCTTCTGCAGTTGCCTTTCAGGGCCTGTGCTCCTTTCCAACTCAGTGTCAGAAACTCTTGAACCATGGATAACTGGCCATATTCATGGGATGAACTGCAGTTATTGTAGCTCTAACTTAAGTTTTAAAAAGTGTTTCAAATAAGACTATGCCTAAGACTCATGCCCAGTCAACTAACTCAGAATCTCTGGGGTGGGCTGTCAGCATGGGAAGGTTCTTAAAACTGCTCAGGTGTTTCCAGTGTGCATCCTGGCTTGTGAAGGACCACCTACAAGAACTCCATAGAGGGTAGGCCAGAGTGTGCATGTGACAGTCCTGGTGAATTTTGGAATTATAGGCTTGGCACAATAATCCTAGATGGGTTTGACACTTAGAATTTGGATATAGGATTTGGTCCTCTTTGAAACCTGTTCACCAGTGCTTTGTTCTGCCCCATTTATTCCACTTATAGTACTGTTTTTCAGAGTATAATTTTTGCCCAAAATAATTACTCAATAGTGCAGACATACATACATGATCCTCATGGACAATGATTTTTAAAAATGATACAGCTTAAATGTATATTCAAGAAGAGAAACAATTTTCCTAAATTGGACAAAATCTGTGGAAATTGTTCTACAAAAGGAGAGAGATCAGTATATATTATTATGCAGAGTTGCACAGATACCTAAAAAAAAAAAAAAAAAAAAAGGAAGGAGGCACATTGTAGAGTCCTGCCAAACAACAGAATCATCCTGATGGCAACTATGAGTCACACACAAATAGAAGCTTTAAAAGTTTCTATTTTGCTTCATGAGGGTGAAGCTTCATGAGGATGAGCCCTACCCTCTCCAATCTCTGTAGGTAGTAAAGGAATATTAACAGTATTTTTATTTTTTCTGCCCATAATGCTTCAGGGATAGAGATAAACTAGGTACTGCTATGCAAATCACATTACTACATTTGTACCCTCTAATACAGATTATGGAGATCAACCTCAAATATCCACAAAATGGTAGAATACAAAGGATGGAAAGAGGTAGCTTCTCCCTGTGTTCAGATGAGACTCTATTAGCAGCACACTTTATGTTCATCAGGCCTTCAAGGATGAAGTCAGCTGTAGTCTAGTACTTTTAACAGAAGAATCCACATAATATAATGTAGTGGGCTACTTTACATAAGACCTTTGAAGAGTTCACTTACAGGAATTGGCTAAAATTAATACAAGTCTGAAGAGTTCACCTATAGCTTAAGTGAACAAATAAGATTGCTCATAGCAATAAATTGTGCAATATCTGTGGCTATTGCAAACCTCACAACTAAATATTTTTTCTCTAAGAGATTTTTTTTAAACTATATAATTAAACAGTTCAACATCACAGAGCTTCTTTTTCTTCCTTTGACTATGGAAAACGTAGAAACTGTGATCATGATAACAAGAAACAAGATGAATAGAAATTATATAAAACATTTGTCGCAATTATCTAGTCTCTATCTCTTCATTCATTGTACTTTTATGGTTCCTAGAATGTTAATATTTGTTATCCTTCCCTTCTTTATCTTACTACAAAGGACAGTAAAGAGCACAGTTTTAGAATTTTCAAAGAGTTATTTTTTTTTTGTCAACAAGATTATTTTCTCTAAGAGTTTCTCATCAAATGTCATTTATTATCTATAAGTTATTTAATTTTAACCAAGACTAATTTCAGTTTTAAGGCTTATGATTTTTACTCCAAAACAGATTATTGAATAGCAGCTATGTAAAAGCAAAGTATCTAGAGTGGCTAACAGCAAATGTGAAATATTCCTCAGGTGGAAATTTTAAATTGTCTCCTGGGCAGGTATCTTTTGGACAATTTTGGTGTTAATCTATAACAAAATAGGCAAAATAAAGCTAAGCAGTTTTTTTTTACTGAAGAAATTCTCAGAGCTTTCCATATGGTTATGTGCACTATGGATCCTAAGAGTAAAATGCACTACATAGCCCTTCTCAAACTTACCTGATTAAAAATACCTTTTTTTTTTCTTAGAGAATCTTCCTTGAGTAGTTTTATGGATAGCAAACAGAGAAATCTTGGATTACCTTGCTATTCAAATGTGGTCAGTAGACCAGCAGATTGGGATTACCTTCTATATTAGAAAGGCTGAATCTCAGGCACCACCCAGACCTACTGAACTAGCATCTGCAAGATTCCCAGAGTGATGATATTTTGCATATCAAAGTTTGAGAACCCTTGAGTTAGAGCATAATTCTGTGTCCAAGGTAAAAAAATACTTATATTTAGATAAGCATACTTCATAGTCATCTTTCTGCAATGTAAGTGAAGAAGATCAGAATATGCCAGCCCATAATATGCCAACTTAACATAAGGATTATTTTTAGCTGAAAGCAACTGAAAATCAACAGATGCCCTCCCCTTATGTTCCTAAAAGCCGGGCATAAATTTTCCTTTGAAGAAGGTACCCACCTCCCAGACCAGGTAGAGAAGAGACACTATTATCATCTAAGATGGAGAGTAGACACCAAGAAGGGTTTGCATAAACAGACCTTACTAAAATTTTTCTTAGTCATTTCCCCATAACTTTGATGGCCCCAGCCCTCTTGTCTTTGTTAAAAGGGTATATAAGCCCAGAGCCTAACTATTTCTTTGAGTTTTACTTTACTATGCACATCAATATTAACAAAAATTATGTGCTTTTTATCTTATTATTCTATTATTCTGTCTATTGCTAGTTTAATTTGCATGCCCTCCAGCTACTATTGAATATAAGAGAGTAGAGGAAAAGTTTTTCCTACCCAACATAAACAGGAATTATTTTGCACCTATCTATCCCAAGCACCCCAAACAGTATCTGTGGAACATCACAGGTTTTCAATAAATGTCTGTGGATGTAATGGCTTAGTATTCTATCCAACTGATTAATTATGCATTATATGTCCCTCACAATATTTAATCTTAATGGAACACTATCTAGATATGATGTCTCGAGGGGTTGGATATAGATTTAAGAAGATATGGTGGTCTCTACAGGAGGCATCACTACAGAATAACTTTCAGCCTCCCAGATAGACTTAAATTTATTGCATACATTATTAAGGATTTTTTTAAACTTGGCTGTGGGAAAATAATAAATATAGACCCTATAGGTCATGAAAGTGAGATTTCCTGCAAGTGTTTTTTCATTCTAATACCTAGAGAGACTATATTTCAGCAAATTGTCTTCAAGTTCTTCAAGATCAATTTCTTTTTACTCAATGAGGTAGTCTTTCTGAAATGATTTCTTTGATGTATGACCTTCAGTCTGAGTCTCTTTCTTTCATCCTTCTTCAATTCTAAGAATTACATTTCTATAGATTGAAAGCCTTAAACTGCCCCATGATTTCTAACACAAATTTGATTTGCAGTTAAGCTCCTGATCTCTATAAATTGAGACAATGTATTTAACTCCTATTAAAAATAATTATGGAACAGCTTTGATGTGAAATTACAAAATATAAACATATTTTCTGATTTAATGTGGAGCTTTCATATCTAAAAATACTATAAAAGCACAATTCAAGATAAATGTGTAGTTAATGAAATCAAGGGCATCTTTATCTACTAACAATATATGCTTATATAGGGTTTGAGATATAATGCTTATATAGGGGTTGAGACATAATGAAGAATATCCTTCTCTCTACTAAAACCACAAAATAGTTCACCTTTTAATATTAATACAGACTTAAACTTGGTTAATAGTAACTCCGTAAGAAATCCAATCCTTCACCTCTGGCCTTGCATTTTGTTCTGTGTCTACCTTTTGTAGCTAATCCCTCCATACCCTGTGCTGTAACCCAGAGGACTGCTTGACATTCCTCAGCGTTTCGTTCATGTGGACCTACACTCAAGCCATTTCCTGAAATACGCTCTGCTCATTTCTCTGCCTATATTAATATACAGTGAATTCACACAAAGTATAAACCTTTCAGAGCATAGCTAAACTATTAGCTCTAGAAAGACTTCCCTAACTTCTTAGGCTGAACTCCACTGTACTGGGTATTATTTCTCTTCCAGATAAACCACTTTATATTATTCTGTTTGGGAATGTCTTGGTTCCATATCTCACTACATATTCCCAATTAGGTCTTGCTAGATTATGAGCTGCTCAGGGATGGGTGTCATCATTTTTATCTGCATATTCCAGTACGTAGCATCACAGACTCATTCATTCATCTAATAAGCATTCTAAAGAACTTTTAAAATTGACAGACCAGCAAATAAATAATTTGACACAAAAAGTATGCAAGCAGTGCAACTCTTCTAAGCAAGTCATATCCAAATCCAATTTAGTATGTCATTATTTTCTTCATTCAGTCTTCACTTTACATAATATTGTTATAACAGTTACCACAATTTATCAAGCATCCACCATGAAGCAAGTACTGTGCTAGGTTCTTTGATACAGAGAGACAAATACCTTTCTCAGAAGTACTTATGGCCTTCTCAAATTCAAAAAAATAAATAATTTCCTTGGCAGCTTGTGTCTTTCAAGAAATTGGTCCATTTCATCTAAATTTTTGAATTTATGAGCTTAAGTATTCCTCCTTGAGCAGATGTTTGTGCACATTCATGTTCTTAGGAGTTATTCACAACAGTCAAAAGTGAAATAAGCTAGATACAAAAGGACAAATACTATATGGTTCCACTTATATGAGGAACCCAAAGTAATCAAATTAAGAAAGACAGAAAATATAATAGTGGGACTTGGAATAGAATTATTTTTACCTATTAGATTTGCAAAAATTTCAAAGAAATAACATCCAGGAAATATAAATAAATAATATGCAGGAAATATAAATTGGTACAAAATTTTTGAAGGGCAATCATAAGTTTGATCAGTATTTCAAACTGGCATATCCTATGATCCAACAATTATTTATGAGAATTCATCTGACATATATTAAAAAAAGATGCTTACTAAAATCTGATTGTAATAATAAACTATTGAAAACAATCATCGATAGAGAAATTCTTAAATTATCAGTTGTTAATACTGTGGAATACCATGCAACAGTTAAAAACAATGAACTAAGTGCATATGTACTATCATAGAAATCTCATAGATATGTTAGTAAGTAAAAAAAAAATTGCAGAAAAACATCTACAATATGATCCCATTCCTATAAAAAAATTACAATAAAATTACAGAAAAACCATATCTGATTTGTTTCTGAGTGGTCGTACAGGGAGGCTTTTTTTCCAGACATGATTTTTTTTCCAAGAATGTATTCATATATTGTACATATATTTTATTTTTAGGATATATGGAATACAAACACTTGTGTATTTTTAGAAGTAAAATTTTAAATAGGGAAACATAGAAGACTCAGAGGCTTTGAAATTCAGAGGTTCTAAAAGCTCAAAATATTTATTTCAGAATCAAGAAAGGCCTGAATGAAGACTCCAGTAAAACTCTGTAGTGGAGGATCTGTCCATAGTCTTTCCTTACCTCAAAATAGGAGATGTTTCCCAGGGCTTTTGTGGACTTCTATTTCCTGTTCTTTTCTCCCTTTCTCCCTGGTTGTCCTCTGAGCACTGGTCAAGAATGAGATAGTCCTGAGAAGGGATAAATGCAACGGAATGAAAATCTCCCACAATCTCTCCTGATCCAAATTTTTGCCCAGTCTTCACCAAGCTCTACTTACTAGTGTTGGAGCCCAATGGCTCTTAACATGGCAGCCCCACAATCAGCAGCCATACCATACCAGGAGAAGAGCCCAGCAGCCTGAGACAGACACCTGTTTCTTACATATACAAAACTCATTGTGTGTCCCCCAAGGAGACTCTCAATTGTATATATACTTTTTTAAGGCTACTTTTCTGTTTTAATAAGTTTTCCTGCCAATGACTCTTTATCTTTAAAATATATCATTTTAAGTTGATGGGTAGTTCTGTTTAACAGTGGCCAGGAACTATGGCCCCAAAACTGTACAAAGGCATGTGTATGCATTGCTCAATTTAGCTTCCTAAGTTAATTATGAAATAAGAGTTATTAATAGCCTCATTTTACAGGTGAGTAAACAAATAGGAGCTTAAAGGTGTTGAGTAATTGTCCAAATTCACTTGGTTAGTGAGTTGTTGAGCTAAGATTTAACCCCAATTTCAAACCCAGTAAATCCAATCCCTAACCCTGGAGACTTAACTACCACATTAGGCTTAATATGGGCTCGAGGAAACACTATTACTCCCCAAAATGCAACGTATGGCTTACAACTTTTTAATGTAAGCTGTTTGCTTACTTCTGAGAATATTTACATAACCAGATTTACATGAAATATCAGGATCATGTCCAACAATATGGACTTGACAGATTTCGTTCTTTTTTTTTTTAAGATTTTATTTATTTGAGAGGGAGAGAAAGCACAAATGGGGGAAAGGGCCGAGGGAGAGACAGAGAATCCTTAAGCAGACTCTTCACTGAGCACAGAGGCCAATGCAGGCTCAATCCCAGGACCCTGAGATCATGACCTCAGATGAAACCAAGAGTCAGCTGCTTAATCGGCTTGAGCTACCCAGGCACCAACTGACCACTCTCATTCTTAAAAATTCTGACAACAACACCATGTCACCTTTTCCATTTTATAGGTAACACCAGCCAACAGGTTTAAAATCAACTTAGTGTATATCCATTCAGGATTCATTATGCTGGAAAATTTCCCACTTATATCCATCAATGAGAATAAATTCTTCCCTAAGGAGCCCTCAGAAAAGTCTGTGTCAAAAAATGGGCTTCAAAGTTTATTCAGATTTTAAACACCTTAAAAGTTAGGGTACATAACCCTTCCCTATCTCCAATATAAGGTCTGCCATGCACCTTTCTAGTCTCCTATCAGGAAAACATACTCCTTTACATTCGTTCCAGGCTGGAGATCTGAGAAAAGCAAAGAAATGCTTTAACTGAGGCTCAGTGCAAGAGAGAATTTCACATCTGGTGCCCAGATATCTTCTCCCTACACCTCCAACCACGTAAAACAGGGATTTAATGAGCAGAGAAAGCTGGAATAAATGAGAGAAGACTCCAAATTTTAATGACTTAATACTTTTACTTCAGAGCACATAAACAACTCCTACCATCTGGCCTCATTTTATTTTTTATCACACCGGAGGGAATCTCAGCCTACTACATGATTAAAAAAAAAAAGAAGAAGAAGAAGAATCAAATTCCTCCTTTCTCCCCAACCCCCACTTCCAGCTCTGAGCACAGAGTTTTGCAAAGCAAATCTTTGCTATTATTCTTACAGAGAAAGAATTCTGGCATGGATGAAAAAGAATTCAGAGTAATACAAGCACAAAAGGTGTTTTGTTTCTTTCAAATCAGTATAATTTATACAGCTGTATATAAGAGCAAAGCTGTTTCAGGGAAGCAGATGTGAGCAGGGACTTTTGCGTTTTGGCACCAAATTCCTCAGAGCTGTTCTCCCTCTACCTTTAGTGTCTCTGTTCAAACAACCAGGAAAAAAAATAGAGTAAAGAGAACCCTGAATAAAAAGAAGCAAATTAGGGGCACCTGGGTGGCTCAGTTGGTTAAGCAACTGCCTTCGGCTCGGGTCATGATCCTGGAGTCCCGGGATCAAGTCCCGGGATCGAGTCCCACATCGGGCTCCCAGCTCCATGGGGAGTCTGCTTCTCCCTCTGACCTTCTCCTCGCTCAGAGTCTCTCTCACTCTCTCTCTCTCAAATAAATAAATAAAATAAAATAAAAAGAAGCAAATTAATTAGATAATAAGGAGAGTCACTCTGTATTTCTTTCAGAGGCTGCCTCACCTTAAAAATATCTTTTAAGATAAACGAGTAGTACAGAAGTTATAAGTTTAAAAAAAGCAAGTTGTCTCAAGTTTTATAAAGTTCATCCCTTTGTTCATGACTCTGACACAGACTGGAATTTTCAGACAAGACCAGCTCTTACCCAGAGGTGAATTTGACATATACTTTCATACTCTACTCTAGAGAAGAAAACAAACAAACAAACAAAAGGGTTGAATCTGTTGAATGAATGAATAAGTTAAAAATGTCTTTCCAGACAACTATCATATGATCTCCCTGATATGAGGAAGTGGAGATGAAACGGGGGTGGGGGCTAAGGGGGTAGGAAAAGAAAAAATGAAACAAGATGGGATTGGGAGGGAGACAAACCAAAAGAGAGTCTTAATGTCATAAAACAAACTGAGGGGGGTGGGGGGAGGGGGGTCGGGAGAGGGTGGTGGGGTTACATTATATGTTTAAATAAAAAAAATAAAAAAATAAAAAAAATGTCTTTCCATCATTATTGCTTATGTTCAAATTGAGTAACATTTGACAATACAGTTTGGGCTTTATGGGCCAAAGCTCTAGTTTTTCTTTCTTCTACATTATCAATGTATCTTTTTATTGACCTAAAACCAATTTAACCATGTATAAAGGAAGTAGCCCTATTGATTCCCCAACTCTTTGTCTATGCCTTAATATCTCTAAAGAGGACTTAGCTGGTATGAGAGTGTAAAAAATAGCTAACACTCATTGAGTGCTGTGCATAGGCCAGGCAGAGAGTAAAAAGCATTCTCTATATGTTACCTCATTTAATCCCAATAGCCCAACTGAAGATCTTACTACTATTATTGTTATTATTGTTATTATTTACACATGAGGGATCTGAGCTTCAAAGATATTAAGTAAGTTGAGTTTCCACAGCCGCAGTGCCAGAGTTTGAAAGCCCAAGTCTGCCTTTTGAAACTGTGCTCTTAATTATAATATATTATATTAGAAGGCGTATAGGCTTTGGAGACATCAAGACCCCAGAGCCAATCCTTGCTTAATCACTTACTAGCTGTGTGACATCGGATAATTGCTTCGCCACTCTGAGGCTTAATTATAAATATAGCAACAAGACATCTTAAAGGATTATTGGGAAGTCTAGAAAATATTTAGCATAGACCCTGATTCATAAAGGATTCAAATACATTGACCTATTGTTTTAGTTGTTATTAATAATATTAAAGAGCCCAATAATAGTAAAGAACCTATGCCATTCTGGTAGCTTGCTGACAATTGGGAACATGTGATTCTATGGCTTCCCTCTGAGGTCTGTCCCTTAAAAGTCAGTGAATTTTTAAAGAACATTTTGATAATAAATAGGTCAAATTACCTTTCTACCTTTTCAAAAGAAAAAAAAATTCAACCGAGTATTTTCCCACTTTCATTCCTGAGGGGTAATATAAAAGCTGACATATCAGCAGAGATTGTGTTATTCTAGAATGTTTTCTCCTAAAACTTGGTGGAATGCACTATTCTCTTAGAATTCCATTTCCCTTCCCTTGTGAGAACACAAAGGCAATAGCATAGTGTCAGCCACTACAGAGCTGCAGAAATTTTTTTTTATTTCTATTTTGTACGTGAAAATTAAATTTAATTATTCCTCAACATGTCAAAGGCACTCATCAAGTTAGGCTGGTTTATGCTGAGCAGAAACTGTGAATAAGATTTAATTTGGAAATACTTGTTTCCCAAAATCTTCCTGAACTCTGAGGAAGAATTACTATTTGTGGCAATACATACGGGAAACCTACTGTGCTAAGAAATGCCATTTGAGGTGGAAAAGCTGTGAAATGCACTACACCTATTAATTCCACCACATAGTAAATCTTTCACTGAGAAGTTATGCACTATAAAGCTTTGTCCCTAGGAGCCAACCCCCAGGAAGTTATGATGGCATTAAAGGAGGTAGTAGGGATTTACAAAACATATGAACCTTATCAAATTTGAAATCTTTCAAAAGAAAAAAAGATTGCTGACAGGCAAAAATGTGGTCATCATGCATTTGGGGGCTGTTTTGAAACTTGCATAAAATACTGGAAGACAATATATACCCAGGTTATAGTAAGTTGTTTTGAGCCTAAGACACTTAGATGGACCAAAAAAAAATGTGACTGAGGAAAGAAAGAAAGGGAATATGGGAGTAGGAGATATACTGGTAGTTGAGCCCACACAGACTTTGCTGTTGGGTGGCTTTGAATCTAACTCTCAGTTCTACAGTTTATTATATATCCTTGAGTAAGTTAATAACCCATCATAAGCCATAGTTTCTTTATCTGTAAAATGAGAAAATGATACTGTTGGATGGTCATGAGGATTAAATGAGATAAAATATAAAAATTTCTCCTAGGTAAGAGGTCAGTAAGTGGCAGCTCTCTTTTTTCTTGGTTTGGCTGTTGCATTGTTTGTGGAGTGAATGGAAGTGGTAAGGAAGCAGTATCTAGAAATTATTTCAATGAGGACAAATGTGATTCTGATGGGACAGGCAGAGAGTGTCTAGGAAATGCGGATTAGACATCAGTTTCAAACACATAAAACTCCAGGTGGGTATAGGACCACACTGGAACTGGAACACACATTTCTTTAGCCTTTGAGAAGAAAGTCATTATCAGGAGTTAGATAAAGCAGATCCTTAAATCAGCCAAATGCTTTTAACAAGGAGAAGAAATCCAGTAGATCTATGTGTTATTCCCTAATCAGTATTTGAAAAACCTGGAGGAATTGCACAGAAGTCAGGGGTTCTTTAGAAAAAAGTCATGGGAGCTGAGAAGTCCCATGATCAGACATCTGTAATCTAAAGAACCAAGAAGGCTGGTGGTGTCCAGTATGAGTCTAAAATTCTGAAAACCAGGAGAATGAATGGTGCAAGTTCTAGACCATGTCTGAAGGCCTGAGACCTGGAGAGCCAATGGTGTAAATTCCCATATAAGTATGAAATCCTGTGAACCAGGGTCCCCAGTGATCTGAAGATAGGAGGAGGCTGATGTCCCTCCCAATTCAGTCAGGCAGAAAGAATTTTCCCCTTCCTTCACAGTTTGTTCTCTTTAGTCCTCAATGGATTAGATGATGCCTACCCACACTGGGGAGGGCAATCTACTTTACTCAGTCTACAGATTCAAATGTTATTCTCTTCCAGAAACACCCTCACATATATATGGAGAAATAATATTTAACCAAATATCTGGGCACCTGTGACCCAATCAAGATGACACATAAAATTAACATTTTTCAGATTGTATGTGGAATCCAGAGGAGCTGTGGGCTCCTTTGTGGCTCAGTCAGTTAATTATCTGACTCTTGATTTCAGCTCAGTTCATGATCTCAGGGTGGTGAGATCCAGCTGAGACAGGCTCTGCACCCCAGCACGGAGACTGCTTCAGATTCTCTCCCTCTTCCTCTGCCCCTCTCCCTTTCTTTCTCTCTAAAATAAAAGTAAATAAATAAAATCTTAAAAAAAAAAAAAAGGAATCCAGGGGAATTATGACTGGTGACAAAGTTAGCAGAGTCCACATTTCATGAACAGATACCAGGAAAAGGGAATTTGACTCTTCTTTTTTTTTTTTTAAGATTTTATTTATTTATTAGTTAGAGAGAGAGAGAGCGAGCACAGGCAGACAGAGAGGCAGCAGAGGCAGAGGGAGAAGCAGGCTCCCTGCCAAGCAAGGAGCCCGATGTGGGACTCGATCCCAGGATGCTGGGATCATGACCTGAGCCGAAGGCAGCGGCTTAACCAACTGAGCCACCCAGGCGTCCCAAATTTGACTTTTCTAAGTACTTCTATGGTTGTAGTAATAGGTACTAGCAATAACATTGTTTATATTAGTTAATTTCTTCACCATAAGCAAAAGTACATTAATATCTAATATCTTGGGTATGCAGCCCTATGAAATGTGTAAGGCTAATCACATTATCCTCAACTTACAGATGAGGAAAACAAAGCTAGGAAAGGTAAATGGTTTGCATGAGCTCATTCAGCTAAATGTAGGAAAACACAAAAAGCATAGAAATTCATCTGACTCAGCCCAGCATCCTCAACATCATACTACACTGCCTATTATTATTCCTAAATTTTTTAAATTAATAAATTTTAGAACAGTATGTTCTTTTTATATGACCTCCATCTATCATAAAACAAATTTTCAAATAGCAATTTAAAAATATCCTATTTCAGGGCTTCTGGGTGGCTCAGTCATTAAGTGTCTGCCTTTGGGTCAAGTCAGGATTCCTGGGTCCTGGGATTGAGTCCCGTGTTGGGCTCCCTGCTCAGCAAGGGACCTACTTCTCCCTCTACCACTCCCCTTGTTTATGTTCCCTCTTTCGCTGTGTCTATCTCTGTCAAATAAATAAAATATTTTAAAAAATTGATTAAAAAATCCCATTTATACCAAAGTTTACCTTTGGGACATTAGTTACTTTGATGCATTCCCACCAACACATTTCTTGATACTTGTCTAATGAGGTTAGAATTTCCCATAAACATACCAAATTCTTGATACCAAAAGTAATTACATGCCATGCCAATGGCATGTAATTCTTACCACTGCTGCTCCTACTTCAATTCACAAATGTGCAGGAACAGAAAATAGTCAGCCATGTTACTAGACTTTGGAGATAAAATTATGAAGTGCCAAAAGGAGGTGACAGATTATGAATGGGCATCACTTATTCACATATCAGGTCAATAAGACTGCACAAATTCTGGCAGCAATTTCTTAAGACCATTTAGTGACAATAACATCCAGATTTGGGGTCTGTATTTCTGACTGCTGAAATGTAGCAGAGAGATTAAGAACACAGATGTGGGGCGCTGGGTGCTCAGTCAGTTAAGCATCTGCCTTTAGCTCAGGTCATAATCCCAGGGTCCTGGAATTGAGCCCCACATTGGGCTCCCTGCTTAGCGCGGAGTCTGCTTCTCCCTCTCCCTCTGAACCTCCCCCAGCTTATGCTGTCTCTCTTGCTCACTGTCTCTCAAATAAATAAATAAAATCTTAAAAAAAAAAAAGAACACATAGCCATACACACACACACACAATTATAATTAGTTTTAGCAGCTATCCTATCTCCTCTATAAAGAAAGAGTAGCAGTTGATTACAAATATAGATACAGGTTAGTAGTGTGGTTATTTTTGTTCCAAAAAGTTCATGCTGGTGAAATAATTTTTAGTTGAAAATCTTTGAAAATTGTTCTTTATATTTAGAAGACTGAAGTGTTTCATATACACTTACTACTTACTATGTTAATTCATTTTCTATCTTCCACAGCTTTTAAATTGGACCATTTTATCAACTTGAGTGAAAATAAAAAGCAAAAACACTATTTATTTTTCTGTCTCTCCCTCTTGCTGTATCACCTTACACAGTAATGATGCCAAAAATTCTCAATATTATTGCTTATGGACTTCTCTGAATGTCTCTGTGCCTTCTTAAGTATTTTTATAATTACACACATATGTTACAGAGCCTAAATTTACATGACAGACTGATAGGGACTTTAGAGACTATCTGATTGAGTCTTGACTCAAGTCCCGTTATTTTTTTTTTTTAAGATTTTATTTATTTATTTGTTAGAGAGAGAGAGAGAGTGAGCACAGGCAGACAGAGAGGCAGGCAGAGGCGGAGGGAGAAGCAGGCTCCCTGCCAAGCAAGGAGCCCAATGTGGGACTCAATCCCAGGACGCTGGGATCATGACCTGAGCCGAAGGCAGCAGCTTAACCAACTGAGTCACCCAGGCGTCCCAAGTCCCATTATTTTATAAAGATAACTAAGGCTCAAAGAGTCAGGTGACTTTCCCAAGATTACATAGCTAGCCAGTCAGAATTGGCACAAGAATTTAGCTTTTAATTCGAGGATTTTTCCACCTTACTTATATAAATACCATAAATATAGATGTTAGTTATTTCATTAATTAACATTTGGCAATAAATACAAAAGAGCATGATTCTTCTCTCAATTTAAGCTGTAAGTTTTCGTCTAAGGCGTTATGACTTTTCCTGCATATTACCCAGCAATTGACCACTTACGTGATGTGTGAAGGCTGAATTTTACCCAGATTTACATTTAGGCAATCTGGCTTTTCATTTTGAGGTGATTCAGTAGGGCCTATCATTACTAGACTATCTGTCCTTTCTGGCTAGACCATAATTTGACCTTCTGCATTAAAAATTATTTAATTTTTATTTAAAAAGAATTTCACTCTCTTTACTCTCTATCCCATATTAGGCAAGCAATCTCTAGATTTTTCTACAATGATCACAGATATCCAAAGCGTTCTTTGATAGCCCAAACAATCCTGGCTCCTGGAAGTGTTATAACTTGTGTGATAAAAAGGGTGAGTACAAGTCTCTGTAAGAAAAACTATAGGACATTACACAAAAAGTGACTGAAAAAAATCACAGAGGAGCTCTGAAGTCCCATGGAGTTCTTTTTCATTGATCTTCTATAACACATGTCCATTTAGTGCTTTTACAAATTCAAGCCTACATTTTTCTTCTGATCAAACATATTTCTGGTCTTGTTTGCTATCCTTTTCCTCAAGGTTTTTCCTTGTTCATGTTTTACTCAATTATTGCCTAAAGTGTTCCAGGCACTTTTTTAGGCATATTAAGATGAAGAAATATGGTACCTATCTTCAAGCAGCTCATTGTCTTATAAAAGTGACAGATTGGCAAACAAATATTTGTCTTTATATTCCTAAATAGCACAATCCCCAAAAGGCCTATAGCTTCAGACCCTCTCACATTACTCTTTATGTTATGTACCCCTTCTGGCCCATTGAGGTGTTTATCTTGCTTGAAAGCAATTACATCTTTCAACTGCTCTGTGTGTGAATGATCTATCATGACGTATGCTTAGAGCAATGCAGGGCTTCTCAGCTTAAACTTGAAACTCAAAGTAATTGGAATAAGCCTCCAAATTTGCTATGGTCATAAGTACTTTATAAAATGTGGTAATTAACTGTTAACTGAAAATTAAAAACAAATGTAAGCCTCTTAGTTTTAAAAATATTTATAAAGAAAATAATTTTAAACTGTTTATTAAAATAATTTCATGCAAAAACACTGTAATGAGTCCCCATGTATCCATCGCTCAGTAACAATTATAACCATCTGCTATTCTTGTTTCATCTTTTTTTTTCTTTTTTCTTTTTGTTTTCTTTTTTAGTGGAAAGTGCTAAAGCATTTTAAAGCAATCCACATTATACCATTTCTCCCACAAAAACTTCTAATAGAATGATTTTTCTTTTTTTTTAAAGTTATTTATTTATTTGAGAAAGAGAGAAAGCACACACATGTGCTCGAGCATGGAGGGATGGAGCAGAGGGAAAGAGAGTCTTAAGCAGACTCTGCCCTGAGTGCACCCGACGTGGGGTTCAATTTCACTACCATGAGGTCATGGCCTGAGCCAAAACCAAGAGTCAGACATCTAATGGACTGAACTACCCAAGCACCCCTAGACAGATTTTTCTTTAAACACACGCAGGAAAAAATAACATTAACACACCCAACACAATTAACAATAATTCCTCAATATCATCTAATACCTTGCCTATGTTTAATTTTTCCCCAACTGTCTCAAAACTGTCTTTGTACACTTAATAAGGGCCATATCTTGCAACTGGTAGATTGTTCTATTAAGTCTCTTTTAATGGATATCCAAGTACTTTCCCCCCTTTTCTAAATATTTATTCTGGAGAAAAACTGTGGAATTTCTTAATTTTTAAAATTTATTTTATTTTTTAGAGAGAGGGGAAGCTGGCACACGTGAGTGGGGTGGGGGAAGGGGCAGAGGGAGAGAGAGAATCTTAAGCAGGCTCCACGCTGGGTGGAGCCCAATGTAGGGCTTGATCTCAGGACCTGAGATCATGACCTGAGCCAAAATCAAGAGTCAGGTGCTCAGCAGACTGAACCACCCAGGCATCCCAAAATTAGAATTTCTTACATTCTGGATTTGGCTTATTGTATCTTTGCAGTGTAAATTAGCATACAGTATTCCATTTCCTATTTTACCCCCTTAAAACTAGTACTTATACCTGCAGGCTTAATTAGATCAAGTCCTTTTTTCAGGGCTATCATATAGGGGGTGCTATGTAATTTCTAATGCTTTACATCATGATGTAAATAATATGTTTGGTTTACATTTGGTGACATTGAAATTAATTACAGGACTCAGGGGATGTCAGTTTAGATCCATTCATTATAATTTTCCATTAATCATTCAGCTAATGGTTTTAGCAGACACTGTTGATTGTAACCTACATTCATTATTTCATTAGGTATTACAACATAGTTATTTTCTAATCCTATCATTTGTCTTGCATTTATTAGCTGTGATACTTTTATTAAAGAAGGATTTTCCTTCACCAGCTATTTGGTGCCCTGAAATACAGTTAATACAGGAAAGGAAGAATAAGTGCTTGATCTTCTACCTTTATTTATTAATTTTCAGAATAATGAGTTGGTGCCCTATCTTGCTTTTCTGCTGGGTCTCTATGGAGGTTTAAAGTATCACAATATTATTTTTCATTTTCATTTAGCACTTCCTTATCTTACATGATTCTTTTCTATGACATCTCAGTCTGATTTCAAAAAGGAGAATTCTCTTAAGTTTTAAATCTTCCTGAGCCCATAAGTCATGAATCTCCTAAAAATTCTTCTGCTTTGTATAAGTCAGTAAGGAAAAAAAGCCATGTTAGCTTTTTCAATCAGTGGAACCGTAATCTAGAACACTGGTTTCAAAAGTGGTGGGAGGTCTAAAGAAATACAAAGGGGAAGATATTAGTAACAGCAAGAACTACTACCCATGTAGGCTGAAGGACAAAAGGAAAGTGGTGGTATGCAGGGCCCACAATAATGTTATCACTAAGGCCCCTGGAGCACCTGCAACTGACACTGGAACCATTGCTATTATCACCATGGCAGGAAGCCTGGAACTTGCATTGCCACTTATGCTGCAGTATCTCAAAAGACTTCTGTCACTGTTGCTGTTGGAACCAGAGTACCTTAGCAATATGCTGATAAGTATGATAAAGCACTCCCTTTTGCCACTGCTACCCAACTGAATTGTCTCAGAGGAACCACAAGCCTACATTTACTCTGTGCAGCTGTCATTGCCAGAGGAGCTACCAAAATCCTTAAATAGGAAGAGAAATGGCTTCTTTTCCTCCTGCTTCTCTGTCTAGTCTCTTACAGGGCTTTGCATTGATAGAACCGAAACCAGAAGGACCACACTGGCAAGGGGTTCTGTGAAATATAGTTTTCAGGCTTTTGTCTTCCTGCAAAGTACAGCTAAGTATGACAATGCAGAAATGAAGCTGACAGCAGATGGATGAATGACCACACATGCTTCTTTCAGTAAATCCATTAATGCAGAGAGAGACAACTCCTCGATACGTTCACTAATACATGCAGCTGCTGATTGTTTTTTAAAGTCCTATAATTTTCCTTGCATTACTTGCATTTACTATTGCATAAATAGGAAGTTTTGTGTCTTCCCATCATGATCTTATAGTGAAATAAGAGTTAAATTTAATTCAGAAATTAGAGAAGACTTTAGTTTCAAAGTAATGGCATAAAATTAAAATCTATATAAGTATTGACATCAGAGCAATTTTGAGATCAAACTATCTGGGGCCGCCAAAAGAAACCAAAGCCATGGCCCTTTGTGGTAACTTCCGATCCATAAAACATCATAAATAGGATCTCTAAGGAGAGCCTTCCACCATAGTAGATCTCTGTTAAGTGATATTTTGGGTCTGGATCCAGGATAGGGCCTTTTCTGGGTAATGAGTATATTCTTACTGCAGCCCATCTGTAAACATGAGGGGAAGCCCAAGACAAACCCTCGATTTCTTCACACTATCTTTGTATCTAGATGCAGGTCACAAAACCTTTGTCTCTTATATAAATGTGTCAGCGAGTGGACTTGTTTCTACTCAGTTACCTGGAACAACACCCCAGATCTCCCATCATTTTCCCTTCATCTAATCAATGTTTTACCTTATAGACATTTTTCCAAATGCCTGGTAAATAGATGATACTTAGCTTTGTTTTCCAAGGCTGCTAAAAAGTTTCCCCATTTGTATACTTTATTTTTTTTAGCTTTTTAAACAGGAATTGAAGAGGAGAAATTTGGGACCTGTACTTATAAAATAACCCTGCTGGGACACCTGGGTGGCTCAGTGGGTTAAGGCCTCTGCCTTCGGCTCAGGTCATAATCCCAGGGTCCTGGGATCGAGACCCACATCGGGCTTTCTGCTCAGTGGACAGCCTGCTTCCCTTCCTCTCTCTCTGCCTGCCTCTCTGCCTACTTGTGATGTCTGTCGAATAAATAACATCTTTAAAAAAATAAAAATAAAAAAATAAAATAACCCTGCTGAAAAATATACCTGTCCTATAATTACTATTTCAGCACTTGCCCTTACATGCTTCATTAGTTGTAAATAGCTTTAAAATTTATTTTAAAATGTTTCTACCTATATGATATATTAATATTTGTTTTAGAAATTTTATGTAATAAATTAAATAATACAATAAATTTCCTTAATAAATTTTATTTATTTATTTATTTATTGAAAAGGTAATGACTTCATATGGTTAAAAATACAAACTATAATTATGGTAGATAGTTAAAAGCCTACTTCCCATCTGTGTCCTTCAGCCATTCAGTTTCTTTCCTCAGATTCAGCTTTTGTGTATTTTTCCTAATGTATTTTAATGCATGATAGTATACCCTTATATTCTGTTTGCCTCTTGTTTTTTTTCACTTAAAAATATAAATTGGAGATCCTTCATATCAGTGCATAAATAAATGTTAATTTCCCCCATGCATAGGAAAATTCCTAGAAGTGGAATTACCCGATTAAAGGTTATGCCTTTTTTTAGATTTTTTAATTTATTTAATTTCTTTTCAGTATAACAGAATTCATTGTTTATGCACCACACCCAGGGTTATGCCTTTTATAATTCTAATGGGTATTGCCAAATCATCCTCCATAGGACAATTTACACTCCCATCATCAATGTATGAGAGTATCTATTTTCTCACAATCTCAACATCATAGTGTGATAAGCTTTTGTTCTTTGCCAGGTGAAAAAACTGTCATATCAGTGAAATAAAAGAAATTCTTTTATTATAAATGAAGATAAGCATTTATGGGCTTTGTATTCTGTTCCATTGATCTGTGTCTATTCCTATGCCATGTGATGTAACTATTACTGCTTTAGAATATATTTACTATCGGGTAAGACTATCTCTCCCTTGTTATCTTGTAATCTTATCTTCAGTACTTTAAAGGCCTTAGGACCTCAAGAGATTTTGAAACTGCAGATCTAAGCCATCTTTTTTATATCCATTTAACAGGAAAGGCATTGGATGAGTCACAGTCCATGCAAGCATGGCGTCAGTATCCAATGTCCAGGTTTTTTTGCTGGATGCAGAGAAAATCCCAGTAAACTGGTGATTTAAGATGATGCCTTTTGTAGTAATCCTCATTTAAGAAATTTGGAGAATGTTATAAATGTTGCTATTTAAATTTGTTCCCTATTCTGCCTCAAACTTAAAGCAAGAGATGAGAGGATTACCATTTCAGAGAGTCAGGTAGAAAAGACAGCACAGATAAAGGAAGAAAAATAGATCTAGCATTGGATCTAGAGAAAGGCACTAAGGTCTTGAACCAACACTATATTTGTGAAAAAGGAGCCAGAGACAAGTTCCTATCTACTACACTTTATGCCTGTTTGGGTAATCTTCAGTCATCTTTCCTAGTTTGAGTATGTGCATGATTAAGCTTCAACTCTGATTTGTTAAGTTGTTACTATCTGCTCTGGGAAAAAAATAGTACAGAGAGACTCCTAAAATCCTTATAAAACCCTGGAATAAGCTGCCTCGTGAAAATCCTGTTTTGTCACTTACTAGTTGTGGGACTTAAGCAAGGTACCCTAACTGTCTGTGAAGCACCCTCCTCCTGCTCCATTTCCCTAACTGTAAAATGTTAGTAGTCCTGCTTCATCAAGTTGTCTTGAGAACTAAATAAGATCATATGCTGACCCTTAAAACAGTGTATGTCCAATATTAGATACTAAATTAAGTTACTGTTAACTATAATGATGATCATCATATCATTTATTTTAACTATATGATGAAAATTTATTTTTATTTTCATTTTACAGAAACCAAAGTTTTATGTCTTTCCCAATTTCCATAGCTAAGCTGTTGCTAGAAGAAGGGTGAGATTTTAACCCTATTTTGAGTACATTCCAAAAAAAAACCAACTGTCCGTGGCTCTAAATCCTAAAATTATGTTTTCTAAATCTAATACTGACTAATGTAGAGCTCTTCCAACTCTTCTTGTGCCTCTTCTATTGATTATTTCTCCAGGCAAGATTGACTGACTTCACTGACCTCAAAATCCTTTGTTGCATTTAAAACTGACCTATATTCCCTTCCCTCAGCAATTTATTATATATCCTCAGTCACTCTCTCTAAACAGTGAAACATAATGCCACTAGTTATAATTGTATCTTAGAATATCTAGTCAATTTTGAGGCAAAGCCCTGAGGCTTTTCACTTTTTTTGTTCACACTCCTTAATAAAGTAATGAATATGAAATCACTACTAGATCTTTAACACCAAAAGGACTGCCTTATTCAGCCTCGTGTTCCTTGCTATACCCACAACAAATAAATCTTCCCCCTTTGTAGATGAGGAAATTCAGCATCAAAAATGACTAATTTCTCTAAGCTCTTGTTTAAGGTAGAGTTGAGATAAGCCCTGGAAAAGGTCAGCTTTCCATTTTCTAGCCAACAAAACACATAACTTGGTTTGTTGACCTAGAAAATGCTGGGCCACGTGTAATTTAACTTTCTGAAGTAGTTCAAGAAACTGACTTAACATTTCAGTTCTATGTTAGGCATAAGAAGATGACCTGGACTCTAAGAGCTCTATGTGAAATGATAGATGTAGGAACATATGATTAAATGATCAGTTTTTTAGGGTTCATGTTTCAGGAGGGTTTACAATTTTCTTTTCTCTCTCTCTCTGTCTTTCCTCTTATTCATTTGTGTATCAGTCCATTCCACCAAACTTCTGGGGAATATATGGCTAAGACTAATTAGTCCCAACTGACTATTTCAGCACCACAGGATAACACTGGATTCTTATCTGGAGATTTTATAAAATCTTGAGGAAATAGGAAAGAAGGAATCAAAGATACAAATTAAAGTCCACCTGGTCAAATAACTGGAAACTTATTGGCTCACATAAATGTGAAGTCTACAACAGAGCAGAATAAGTACCAATTTCTGGACTAGGTGCCACTTTTCCAGTGAGTCCAGCAGAGGTCCCAAGATTCATTCTAATTGAACCAGCTTTGTTCACATACCTAACCTTGAATCACTGGTCCCAAAGAAAGGATTATACAGTTTTGCCAGGTCTTGGAGTTAAAATCATGTTTCCACCCCACCCCATTCCATGCCCCAAACTAAGTGAACATAGAGGAAAGAAGGAACATTTTCTATCAAATAATGAAGTAGCATTACCAGAAGAAGAGGGAAGGGATGCCAGGCAAGCAACAATATATATGTTTACCATATATGATAGAAAATGTGATGAAACATATTCCACTATTTCATTCATTCATTCAAACATTAAGAGAACAAGAAATATGAAAACATAGTCTGCCCTCAAGGAAATCACAGTCTTTTAAAATAATCATATCAATATGTTATTATGATGTATTAGGTTCCATTAAAGGTACACCAACAAAATAAGCTATGAAAATACATACAGTGGAATGTTACTCAGCCATCAGAAAGGATGAATACCCAACTTTTGCATTAGCATGAATGGGACTGGAAGAGATTATGCTGAGTGAAATAAGTCAAACAGGGAAAGTCAATTATCATATGGTTTAACTTATTTGTGGAACACAAAAAATAACATGGAGGACATTAGAAGAAGGAAAGGAGAAGTGAAGGGGAGGAAATCAGAGGGGCAGATGAACCATGAGAGACTATGGACTCCAAGAAATAAACTGAGGGTTTTAGAGAGGAGGGGGTTGGGGGGATGGTGAGCCTGATGGTGGGTATTAAGGAAGGCACATGTTGCATGAAGCACTGGTTATTATATGTAAACAATGAATCTTGGAACACTACATCAAAAACTAATGATTTATTTTATGGCGAATAACATAAAACAATTTAAAAAAGAAAATACATACTAGGTGTATAAGTTATATTCATGGATGCTTTGCCTATTATTTTGTTATTAAATTTCATTTTAATGTTCACCAGTCCACCAATAACATGCTATTATACATAAGTGCAGAGAAAACCAAAACGAGACCTCACTCATAATTCTCACTAAGGCAGCTAGCCTTAATTTAGGTGTATCCATAATCTAATATGGAATTAACAGCTGATGTAGTGTTTTCTTCATGACCTGCCACTGCTTGATGCCTCTAGAAAAGAGTAAGTTGGGGGCATCCACACTGAGAATTTATTAACGTCATCCACTACAATTTATTTTTTGGTGTACAATACCACAACTACTATTAAATTTCATACTATGGCAGGTAGTTATTTATCAGATAGAGAACTACTCTTTTTAAAAAATGTCTTTCTCTTTTTCACCACTTGGAAAGCACTGCAGTTTAATTGAAAATTAGTCTAGTCAATCTGCTCTGGGCTCCTGAGAAATGATGCGTGTGAATAACTACCACCAGGAACTTCCCCAAAGGAAAAGCTTTCACGAGGGCTGAGAACACTTTCTGATGATACTAATAATTACCTTTCTTTGAGTTACTGGCTCACCAGTATGGTTGTCATAAAGTGCTTTGCTGATTTTCTTTCTTGCCTCTTGCCTTTACAGATCCCACAACAGAAGGAGAAAACTGTTTGGTCAGGACATGAGTGTTTATTAAATACTGCTTTGCATAAAGTGTTTATTGAAATGTTTATAAAACAAAACCTGAAAAATATTCCTCTAGAATGTATTAGGACATACCCCCAATTTGTGCTTCTATGTCCCTAAAGAATTTTCTCTGATATGGTTGTAATGGGTAATGATATCCAGAAGCATAACTACTGCCATGTGTCTTGAAGATATCTTAGTGAAACAAATGTTATTTAGTTTAATTGCCCCTGGAAGCAGAGCCAGAAATTCCAGAGTTCCAGTAGTTTATTTAGGACGTGATCTTAAGAATCAGGAATGAGGGAGTGGTGAGAGTGAAATAGGGAAGAGAAAAAGTCAATATAAGAGTGTTTTGTCAAGTTCACTATTGAGAGCATTGGAATCTCAATTTTACTGGCATTGTGATATATGTATAAAATACTTCCCAGAGGGGCGGCTGGGTGGCTCAGTTGATTAAGGGGCTGTCTTTGGCTTGGGTCATGATCCCAGGGTCCTGGGATCGAGCTCCACATCGGGCTCCCTGCTCAGCAGAGAGCCTGCTTCTCCCTGTCCCTCTGTCTGCCACTCTGCCTACTTGTTCTCTCCCTCTATCTCTCTGTCAAATAAATAAATAAATACTTATTTTAAAAATAAAATAAAATAAAATACTTCCCAGATTTCTCCAGCCAAAGGGCAGGAAGCTGGGGCATTTGTCCACTGGCTCCTCCTATTCAATACTATACTGAATATAAGTGGGGAGGGTGGGTGTCCTTGTCTTATTCCTGATCTTAGAGAAAAACTTTCAGCCTTTCATCATGGAGTACAATGTTAGCTGTGAGTTTTTCATATATGACCTTTATAGGTTGAGTGATATTCCCATTAGACCCATTTTTGAGAGTTTTCATCAAAAATGGATGTTGAATTTTGCCAAATGCTTTTTCTGCATTGATTGAATTAATCATATGATTTCACCCCCTCATTTTGTTAATGTGGTATACCACATTAATTGATTTGCAGATGTTAAACCAAACTTGCATCCTTGGACTAACTCCTACTTGATCATTGTATATGATTCTTTAAATTTATTATTGAACTTGGTTTGCTTTATTTTGCTGAGAAATTTTGCCTCTATTGTCATCAGAGATATTGGTGTATAATTTTTTCTTGTGGCATCCTTGTCTGGTTTTGGTGTCAGGGTAATGCTGACTTTATAAAATGAGTTTGACAAAGTTCTCTCCTCATCTATTTTTTTCTTCTAATTTGAGAATTTTGACTATTAATTTGCTTATTGAGATATTTTTGATTACTGATTCAATCTCCATACTAGTAATCAGTCTGTTCAGATTTTCTATTTCTTTATAATTCAGTCTGGTAGGCTGTATGTTTCTAGGAATTTATCCATTTTTTTCTAGGTTGTCCAATTTGTTGGCATATAATTATTCATAGTCATTTTTTATGTTCCTTTGTATTTCTGTGGTATCAGTTTTAATATCTCTTCTTTCATTTCTTATCTATTGGAGTTCTCTTTCATTCTTGAGTTGTTGTTGTTGTTGTACTTGTTGTTGTTATTGTTTTTAATCCATTCAGCCATGCTTCCAGATTGACATGTAATTGGGATCACAGAGGTGTATTTTTTCCAGATTGGCTTCTCTCACTCTGTAATATGCATTCAAGATTGCTCTGTGTTTCTTTGTAGCTTGGTAGTTCATTTATTTTACCACTAACTAAGTTTTCATTATATGGATATACCACAATGTTCATTTACCTCCTCGCCTATTGAAGGAGATCTTGGTTATTTCTGATTTGGGGCAATTATGAATAAAGCTGTTACAAATATTTATTTTGTGTGTGCATGTGTTCAACTTATTTCAGCAAATACCTACAAGTGCAATTATTGAATCATATAGTAAGCCTATCTTTAGATTTATATGAAACTGCCAAACTGCCTTCCCAAGTGCCGAACCACTTTCCATTCCCTTCAACAATGAATGAGAGTTCCTGTTTTTTCCCATCCTTCCCAACATTTGGTTCTGTCACTATTTTGGAATTATATGTGTTATCCCACTATTGTTTCCATTTAAAATTCACTGATCACGAGGCGCCTGGGTGGCTCAGTGGGTTAAGCCTCTGCCTTCGGCTCAGGTCATGATCTCAGGGTCCTGAGATCCAGCTCTCTGCTCAGCAGGGAGCCTGCCTCCCCCTGTCTCTCTGCCTGCCTCTCTACCTACTTGTGATCTCTCTCTCTGTCAAATAAATAAGATCTTTAAAAAAAATTCACTGATCACATGTGATGATGAATACCTTTTTGTATGCTTATTTGTATCTTCTCTCTTTTCTTGGTTAGATTAACTAAGTTTTATTATTTTGTTGATCTTCTCAAAGAAGCAACTTTTGGTTTCTTTGATTTCTGATTTTCAAATTCATTGATTTCTTCTCACTTTTTGCCATCTCCTTGCTTTACTTAAACTGCTCTAGTTTCCTTAGGTGGAAACTTACTCAATTTAGATCTTTCTTCCTTTTTAGTATAATTATTCAATACCATAAATTTCCCTGTAAGCATTGCTTTTGCTATATCATACAAATTTTGATATTAATTTCAAAGATTTTAAAAATTTCTTTTGTGACTTCTTTCATCCACTTGTTATTTAGAAATGTGTTGTTTAAGCTCCAATTATTATGGGATTGTTCAGCTATCTTTCTGTACATTGTGGTCTGAGAGCATACTTTATCTGACTTCTATTTTAAATTTGTTAAGGTGTGTTTTATCATCCAGAATGTAGTTTATCTTGATGAATGTTCTGTGTGAGTTTGAGTCTGCTGTTGGCTGTATGAAGTCTATACATGTCAATTTGATTTAATGGATGGATGATACTATTTGGTTCAACTATATTCTACTGCTTTACTGAGTGTAGGATCTGCCAATTACTGAGAGAGGGGTGTTGAAGTCTTTAACTACAATAGCAGATTTGTTAATTTCTCCTTGAAGTTCTATTGGTTTTTGCCTCATGTATCTTGATAATGTGCTGTTAGGTGCATATACATTAAAGATTTTGATATCTTACAGATTTGACCCCTTCATTCATTATACAGACCCTTCTTTTTTTTTTAACCATTCTTTTTTTTTTTTTTAAGATTTTATTTATTTATTTTTTAGAGAAAGAGAGAGAGAGAGCAAGCACAGGCAGACAGAGTGGCCGGCAGAGGCAGAGGGAGAAGCAGGCTCCCTGCCGAGCAAGGAGCCTGATGTGGGACTCGATCCCAGGACGCTGGGATCATGACCTGAGCCA
Organism: Taxidea taxus jeffersonii; assembly: GCA_003697995.1. Taxonomy (NCBI): domain Eukaryota; kingdom Metazoa; phylum Chordata; class Mammalia; order Carnivora; family Mustelidae; genus Taxidea; species Taxidea taxus. The sequence goes on from RCUC01154591.1 coordinate 41,863, forward strand.
AAGGCAGCTGCTTAACCAACTGAGCCACCCAGGCGTCCCTATACAGACCCTTCTTTATCTGATAATTTTTCTTGTTCTGAAGTCTGCTTTGTCTGAAAATAACTGTATCAGTTTTCATTTAATATTAGAGTTAACATGGTATAACTTTCTCCATTCCTTTACTTTTTAACCTGTCTACATATTGATATCTACAGTGAGCTTCTTTTAGTAAATATATAGTTGGGTATTTTTAATCTATTTTAATCATTTCTGTCTTTTAATTGGCATATTCACATTTTCAGTAGTTATTGACATAGTTGGATTAATAGCTATATCTGTAACTCTTTTCTATTCTTTCCACTCTTGTTTGTTTCTTGTTTTCTCCTCTTTGTCCGCTCTCCGTGGTTTTAATTGAACATTTTATTCCATTTTCTCTACTCTTTTACCATATCAATTATCATGTACTAAATTTTTTAGAGGTTACCCTAGAGTTTGCAATATACATTTACAAATAATCTTATTCTGCTTTTAAGTAACACTATGCTACTTCACAGATAGTATAGCTACCTTATAACAAGATATTTCCAACTCTTCCCTCCTATCCCTTATAACATTGCTGTCATTCATTTCATCTATCCATATCCTATAATCACCCAAAACATTGTTACTATCATTCCTTTGAATAAATAATACTCTATTAGATTAATTAAGAATTAGAAAGTTGCATGTCAATTATACTTCAATAATAAAAAAACAATTAGAAAAATGAAATATTTTCCTTTACCTTCATTTATTTCTTCTTAGATGTTTTTCTTTTCTTTATGTAGATCTGAGTTTTGAACCTGTATTATTTTGTTTTTCTCTGAAGATTTCTTAATAAATCTTATAGGATAGGTGTAATAGTGAGTCCCTCAGCTTTTGTCTTTCTGAAAAAGTCTTTATTTCTCCTTCACACTTGAGTGATGATTTTACAGATACATTTTTTAAAAATTTTGTGTTGATAGTTTTTCTTTAAAAACTTTAATATATCACTTTACTTCTATTTTATTTGCATGGTTCTTGACTAGAAGTCTGTCATTGTTATATTTGTTCTTCAGAGATAAAATGTTATTTTTTTCCTCTACCTTCTTTCAAGATACTCCCTTTGTTTTTGGTTTCTGAAATGTGAATATGATTTGTATAGATGTAGTTTTCTTTTTATATTAATCTTATTTGCTATTCTGTGAGCTTCCTGGATCTATAGTTTGGTATCTATTATTAATTTTATAAAAATGTATAGCCATTGTCATTTCAAACATTTCTTCTATTCCTTTCTTTCTTCTCTTTGCCATATTCCAATCATATCTGTGTTACCCCTTTTCTAATTGTCCCACAGTTCTTGGATATTGTGTTTCTTTTTTTATTTAATTTTTTTATTAATTTAATTTATTTGAGAGAGGGAGAGCACAAGTGGATGGGAGGGGCAGAAGGAGAGGAAGCCCAACACAGGGCTCGATCTCAGGACCCCAAGATTATGACCTGAGCAGAAGGCAGACACTTAACTGACTGACCACCCAAACACCCCAGTATTTCTTTTTTTTTTTAAGATTATTCTTTTCTCTCTGCCTTTCCATTTGGAATATTTCTACTGACATGTCTTCAGGGTCCAGATTCTTTCCTCAGCAGTGTCCAGCCTTTTAATGAGGCCATTAAGGACATTTTTCATTTCTTTCACAGATTTTGTTTTCTAGCATTTACTTCTGATTCTTTCTTACAGTTTCCATCTCTGCTTACATTATTCATCTGTTCTTGTATGTTATCTACTTTTTCGCTTGGAGTCTTTAATATATTAGCCATAGTTATTTGAAATTCCCTACCTAATAATTACAAAATCTGTGCCATATCTGAGTCTGTTTCTGATATTCGCTTTTCTTTTCAGAATGTGATTTTCCTTATTTTTTAAAACACCTGGTAAGTTTTTGGTGAAAGCCAGGTATAATATATTGGGTGATAGGAGCAGATAATTTGGCTTTTGGTGAGGTTTTATGATAACCTGCCTCCTAGGAGCTAGGCTATATTTAATGTTTGCTGTAGTTGTAGCTGCCATAGGCTTCAGTTCCCTTTAGTTATCATGTGTTTTTGTTGTTTGTTTGTTTAGTTTTGTTTTGTTTTTATTCCCCCTTGTTTTTTTGTTTAAGTAAGGTCTTAAATTGAGTCTGTATCTTATAAGTCTCTCAGTTTTAATCTACTGATATTATACTGGAGTCCTATTGATGTGATGGTAAGGTATTGTGGAGAAGACATTTTCTATAATCTTACAATGAAATTTCATTTTTCTAGTAGGCCTAAGTCACTGGGCTTCAATCATGCACCTTACCTTTTTTTTGTTTCTTCTTTCCCCCTTACCAGTAATAGGAAGGCTAGAGGGAGCTGGATACGGCCAAATGCCCCATCTTTAGGTCAGAGAAGACTCTGATAAAGTAGTTTCCCTTGAAGGGCAGGCTTTTGTTATAAAGAAGCTCTGGAAATATTTCAAAATAGTTACTTTTTCTCTTGCTCTAAACAGAGAAGGGAATTTTTCTCTCATCTTCAAGGCAGGAATCTGGTGAGATTGCTAGAGGTAAAACCCATGAACATGTGAGGGGTCTCCCTAACCCTGGGTCCGGAGGAGTTTTAACTCTCAAGCTAGTCCATACCCAGTCTCCAGAAATTCATCAAAATTATTATGTGAATGTTCCTACCCATTTATGGTTCCAGTGCCTTCTGCCTCAGATAAACTGATTTAAGCTGCGATTCCCTGTATTTACCAGTCTTTCCAGATTTGGATGTGGCAATTTGCTCTGTAACTTCAGTTCTTTGATGGATCTAAGAAAAGTGATTTCTTTTCAGCTTGTTCAGTGTTTTTCTTGTTGTAAGCATGGGAGTGAAAAGTTCCAAGCTCTTTACTTGTCAGAGCCCCAAAAACACATTTTTAACACCTTCATTGAATTATATTTCACATATTATAAAACTCACCAATTTCAAGTGTACAATTGAATGATTATTAGCAACTTTACTGAGGGTGCAGCCATCATCATAAGTCATTTTTAGAATATATTCATCTCCCAGTTGAGGACTGCACTTTTGATAATTCTAACCCCCTCATAGAAATCCTCCCATGTGTCCAGACAGACCTAAATGCCTTTGCTGGTTTTCTCCAAATTTTTACTCTATCTGGTAAAATACTATCTGCTAGAACTCTCCTTCCTCCCAGTCTTGTTTAACTTTGAGGTTGAATTTAGAGTTAGAAGACTTCATGTTACCACTCACTGTCTTTATCATCTTAGACAATTTACTTAAGCTTTGGAGAATTTCCTGAGGAAAGAAAGCAGAAATTATTTGTGCTGATATTTGCTGCAACTAGAAAAATAGTGGGCACATAGCCATGATCAATATATATTTGTGAATGTATGAATCTGGAATCACTTTCATCATGAAATGGTGAGATTGAACAAGAGTAGAAAGTGTGTTCATAGATCTGTGTATACAGTTTTGAGGGATATAGGAATGTCCTGATACTATATAAAAAATTTTAGGGGCACCTGGGTGGCTCAGTGGGTTAAAGCCTCTGCCTTCAGCTCAGGTCATGATCCCAGGGTCCTGGGATCGAGCCCCGCATCGGGCTCTCTGCTCTCTGAACAGCCTGCTTCCCCCTCTCTCTCTGCCTGCCTCTCTGCCTACTTCTGATTCCTGTCTGTCAAATAAATAAATAAAAATAAGATCTTAAAAAAAAAACAACCCTCACCTTAAAAAAAAAAAAAATTTTTTAGGGAATAGCCTTCATGAGATTTTCAAAGGATTTAAGGCCCAAAGGAGTGAAGAACAATGGCCTAGATAATATCCAGCTCAAACATTCTGTCAGTCAATATATACTGTATTTTTTGTTCCTTACTGAGGATTTTTATAACCCATATATTATGTAACTGAGAGCCTTTGGCATTTGGCTCCAGTTATTAATAAGATTTCCTATTATACCACACACCTGAATTTGTACAAGCCTTGTAAAAGGTAGATTCCACATCACTTGGGCTCAAAGATTGCAAGGAACTAGTTTCCCCAATCTAAATCTTGGTATCTCACCACCTCTAGCACACTATGAATTATGAAGTTGGGGGACTAAAGGGAAAAGAAATGACTAGGTCTGCAAATCAGACTGTGCTTTAACTTATCCAAATAGCTGCATGTGTGGCAGAGGTAGAAATAAGAGTTTAGTTTGCCTAGCCAGACCCAAGAACCAGGCTCTGTTTAGACCTGCTTATCACTTCAAAGCAGGAAACAGAAAGTAAAACAAAGGTTCATCCCTTGAAACACCACCATGAATTAAATCTCAGCTCTTCATTTCTTAAGAGGCAAGCAGGTAATTTGGCAAAGAAGAAGGTGGACAGAAGAGGCAGGTCTGATGTTGAGAGAAGGTGCTGAAAATTTCCCTCCTTCCTATCTTAGACATTTGAACTTACTTTGATTGATAGGCTGTCATTTATCACTCAAGCATGATTTTTCCTTGAGCATAACTTGAATTTGATGAATGTTTTGTTGTTCTAACAAATGCTTTGTCGTTCTAGCTGTACATAACCTTTCCTCGGGCCGACTTCTGAAGCATTTCCACATGTCCTCATTCAGCCATGAAGTCATTGCTAACACCTCAGCTCTTGATAGATTGGATTTACGCTTAATCAAAAATTTTTTACTCACTCAGCAAATACACACACATATATGTGTTTATACCTATATACGCAAAATTATATACATATATATAACTAGTAAGTAGTCAATAAATATTTATATAATTAATGAACAAATGCATAGATGAATCATTGCTGACTTAAAGAATTTAGCTTAATGGAGTGACCAACATTTCATCATGCATCATATCTATTTAAATCATTCTTTTTTCCCCTTGCCCTAACTTACTCTAAGATATAGAGTAGTAGGAGCATAGGACAGAGACAGATATATTAAGGGATATAAGACATCAAGATCATAGGAAGAAATTTTTGGTGTGTGAACCCTGAAATACCAGGAAGCACAATGAGGTATTTTCTCCTGGATTATAATTATAGTCTGGGAAAACAGGTAAAGCATGATTAAATTTATTTTTCAGAGAAGTTAAAACCAAGTGAAAGTAACAAACTTGCCCATGGTCATAAAGCCAGTAATGATATAGCCAAGATATAAATCCAGTGCAAATTCCACTTTAGCACACAACTAGCCTTCATTTTACAGAGGACCTATTCAGACTAAACCTAGGGCTTCATCCACAGAGTTGGCCCAAGTTGGCACACAGAAATAAAGCAAAGGAGAAGTGTTCTTTAGTTTCTGGTTGCATTGTAGGCTATCTCTGAGGACTGAAATGAGATATGGTCATGGCAAACAAAAACTTCTGACTCATGTATTTTATGCTAAAGAGTCCTGTAAAACACCTGGGAGTTTAGTCTCAGTAAGAAAAGCACTTAGCTGCTGAACCCAAGCTACTTCTCATTTTCATTCAACATTCTTAAGATTGATTTGCTAGTAGTATATAGAGAGTGGTCTCTGAAATGTACTTACTCATAAATGGGTACGTCATTAGTATTCTAGGAGGGCCTTCTACCAATCTGTATGGCTGAGGTAGAACAACCAGGACACAGAACAGAGTTGGTGGGAACTTCTTCTCCAGCAAAAAATATGAGTTATTTTCCTTGATAAATCAGGATCAAAAGCCTATGCTAATATTTGTTAAACCATGGAATCACCTGGGATACTTGTTTAAAATGTAAATTCCAGACAGCCATCCATAAAGATTCTGATTGCATAGTTCTTTGGTGTAGACCAGAAAAATCTGGTTTTAAAAAGCCTGTAGTTGGTATTGATGTAGATGCTTGAGCTGCACTTGATAATAACAGGCCAAACCTATAAAAAGAGAAGTCAACGTCCATCTAAATAACAACAGATTTATAAATAGTATAGAATTACATTCAACAGAAATGACGTGGATGCAATCATATTAATATTTGTAAAGCTCTAGATTTCAATGGGCCCACAAATCATGAAATAATGAAACAAAAGCAGGATCAACTTTTTGCCTGAAAAATTGGGGGAAGAAACTAAGTTTTCCCTTTTGACAATAGTTCTATAACTTGACTTCCACATTTCTGTACAATTTAATTGATTAAATACTTTTTTAACACTTACCACATGGTGGTACCTAAATCTCTGCCCTTTCATCCATGCCTAGTAAAGGAGATATATAGATGGATAGATAGATAGATATCTATATCTATGTCTATATACATGTGTATATACATATACATACATGTATGTATACATATACATATACATGCATATGTATATATACATATACATGTATATGTATATATACATATATGATACATCTATGTATATAGACATAGATATAGATATATGTGTTATATATATATAACTTCAGTACAGGGGAGATATACTGAAAACCAATATAATAGACTAAAAAAAAATGTCTGAAAATTTCAATTGTCAGACTAAGTTCTTGAAACCTACTTCAGAGATAAGCTCCCTGAAAAAAATAACAAATTGTCATTGTCCCTGGTATCCATGTGTTCAGTAAATATTAAATGCTTAAGTAGAACTGGCTATCTAATTAACCAGCTAATTAATTAATCATAATAATTTTTGCTTTAATTGTAGTAATTGGTTTTCAGTTTTTTTATTTGCAATGTACTCTTTTTATAAACCATGGGACCACCTTCCTACAGATATCATAATCCCTATACACATTGCTAAAAGTGGTCTCTGAAGACTTCTGATAGGGCTTCCTAGAAGATAGTGTGAAATGCACTATCAAGAAAGAGAGAAAGAAAAAAAAATAACAACAACAAAGAGAAGTAATGAAAGTACAGAATAAATTGGTAGAAATAAATCCAAATATATTAGTAATGACATTAAATATAAATGGGCTAGTTTCTGTTTCTAGCCAAGATGAAGCAAGAGAAAGAAAAGGTTTACTTTATTCACTTTAAAAACTAGAAAGCCAGAAAAAATACATGAAACTGTGGTGTTCAGACTTGACAAGAAGCAACACAGGACTATGATCCCAAGAGGAGAGAAATGTGCACTATTGCATCAGATTACTGTCTAGAGGCAGTTTTCACACTTCATGTTTCACAAAGAAAGAGAAACCCCAACAGAGCCTTCCGTCCTGCTGAGTTGGGGAGCCAGAAGTTGAAGCTTGGAGAGGTCAGAGTTGCTAGAATTTGTAAGAAAGAGAACTATAAATGAAGGAACTAGATAGAAGAGAGAGAGATAGAGATCCAGAGATCTGCAGAGGGGCCTGCTGAGTCTTTGGTTGAGTCCTAATGTGCACATATGTGAGAGGAAAAGAGAGTGTTTTAAGAGGATCCCTAAGATGAGACAACTTGGCAGGATGTTAGAAAGAGTCACGAAATTGTCATTAGAATCCTACTTCTGAAAAATGTTATATACATCCACATGTATGGAAATATAATAGAGAAACACTGAAAATATGTCTAAAAATTAGGTAATAATTGTGTAAGCTGTGCTGTGTAAGACAGATAACAATCTGGGGTCTTTGAACCCAAAGAATCCATGAGTCTCACTGCTATACAGTTAATTTTGAGGACATATGTATTTGGGGACATTCAATGGTTCTCAATCCTGTACACATTAGAATCATCTGCATTTTGTTTTGTTGGTTTTTTTTTTTTTTAATACTGATGATGTGGTCCCACTCTTGATTAAGCAAATCCGAATTTCTGAGGATGAGGTCTGGACAGAAGTCTCTTTAAAGCAAGCCCCTGTGTTACTCTGGAACACACTGAGGGGTGAGACTCACCAGAGCAGAAGCATCATCACTTAAATTCTCAAAGGGTTTTTCATCTAAAATATAAGAAATACTTTTATAGATAAAAACAGTATGTAGTCATTAAAAATGCTTACTACAAAGATTATCAACCATGTGGTAAAATACCTATAATGTTGGGGAAAAGTGAAATGCTAAACTGTATGTATACTGTGATTATTATAACTACCTGAAGAACCTATATAAAGGTAAAAGTACTGAAAGAAAGTATGACAAAATGTTGCCAAGGGTAGTTTTAGTAACTCATGAGTATTTTCATTCTTTATTTTCCAAATTTTTGGATTCATATTTGGGGGTGCCTTTGAAGGACACCCAGCAAATAGTGTAAGAAGACTCTAGTGGATTGCCCTCTTATAGAGCCCTACAATATACTTAATGTCCTGATAGTTTACTTTCAGACTCAATATGCCACTGAGTCATTGTTTAGTGCTATCTTGTTAAAACTAAAAAATGGAATGGCCTAACAGAAGGGTTTCCCTGCAAGATGTCTGCTTCTAAACTTTACCCTTTGCCATGACCTTTAGTCTTTCAGATCTCCAATCAGAAGTTTCAGATCCAACATTTCTTTGGAATCACTGTTATAGAATAGCTATTTTTCTTCCTGAAGAGACCTAAATTAAAAGATGAACATTTGGGATCCTAAACTCTTTTCCCACAGGATATGGAAAATCTCCTTGTGTGGAAACTAGAAAATAGCTGATGCTAACCTTAGCAAGGCACAAAGCATGCAAATTTTAACTACTGCAAGACCAATAGATTGATTATAACCTCTTTCCTGCTGGGCCCTAAGAACCTGCAGGCATTCTTCTTTTACAGAAGTTAGATAACAGTCCTGTTGTTCCTTCTTTTAATTTCATAAAATAGCAAATCCCTGTAGTCCTTAGTGATTTAGCCAAGTAAGCTATTATAGGAGATTGCTAGAGCCATCTGCTTTTTCCCAATAGATTTGAAGATTAGAATATGTACATTCAGTATTTCATCCTTTCAAAAAGTCGATCAAACTCCTGTTGCTTTGTAAGGTCATTGAATACCTTCTGCAGGCTCCTTCCAGAACTCTGGTTGGGAAGTTTCTTAGAACAGCAGTCCTGTTATATTAGGTCTCCTTGGGTTGAAAATGGCAGAAACCCCTCAAACTACTTTATGGATAAACCAAAAAAAAAAAAAAAAAAAAGATGGTAGGCACTATTTAATAGCTCATATAACAAAAAGTCTAGAAGGAGGCTGGATGCAAGATGTCATCAAACATCTCTTTCATTCTCTCAGCTATACTTTCCTCTATGTTAACTTTATTTTCCACAGTCTCACTCCAAATGGAGGCAAAGATGTCTGCTCCTACCCACCTCCAAGTTCATGATGTTCTTGCATGAGATCAAAAGGAAAGAGGTCCTCTCTCTCCCAGCACCTGCATCAATCTCTGTAAAAAGTTTGGCCCTGCTTAGAGCACACACCATCTGTGTGTAGTGCAGCTTCAACGGATACCCCAATAACTGGCCAACTTAGATTAGCTGCCTATTAACACGAATCAAGGACTTGTAGTTGATGGTCTCACCAGGTGGCGGGAACACTTTATCATAATGTACTTCTAAAAAAAGTGTTGTCCACTTAAAATTATCAAGAACAAAGGAAAAAGAGAATTTTAGTTAAAAAATAATTTTAATAACTTGTCACTAAATGATAGAGATAATGCAATCAAGGAAAAGACTTAGAAAAACAAAGGGCATCAAAAGCTGAAGCTAAATAATCACATTATTGGCTTTTGATTCTCTATATCCTTTACATTCTTCTCTGAGTGCCCATTTTATGATGGTTTGCAAAATCAACATGCCTTTAGAATTGTTTATTTCTTCTCAAAGCACATATGTTTATGATACACATATATTTATTAAACAAACATCAAAGCAACACAAACTTAACACTAAACAAAAGTAAAGGAAATATCTGCCCATAGTCTTAACCCCACAAGGAAAATCCTTAATTCAAAGAGGAAAATTTTGATTTATTCTTATTTCACTTTAGTCTTTGTCCATGCATAATATTATTGTCGTCTAACCAAAATTTACATAGAATTTCATATTCCAGTTTTAAATACAATGTATCATAAAGATTTCCATGTTGCTGCATAATCTTTATAATCATAATTATAATGCCTACATAATATTTACTAATTATTCACTATTTCACTTAACCAATTCCTAATGCTTAATATGAAGTTACTTTTAATTTTTAATATAAGTAACATTGCAATAAACATATTTCATGCATGAAGCTTTATATTCTTTTTAAACGTTTTCCTTATATTCCAAGAAATTGAATTGTTGTGTTAAAAGCATGAACAAGGGAGGAGTCAAGATGGCGGAGAAGTAGGAGGCTGAGACGACATCAGCCAGCAGGAGATCAGCTAGATAGCCTATCAAACCATTCCGAACACCTACAAATCCAACAGGAGATCGAAGGGAAGAAAAACAACAATTCTAGGAACAGAAAATCGACCACTTTCTGAAAGGTAGGACCAGCGGAGAAGTGAATCCAACGCGATGGGAAGATAGACCCCAGGGGGAGGGGCCGGCTCCTGGCAAGCGGCGGAGCACAAAATCAGAACTTTTAAAAGTCGGCTCCACGGAGGGACATCGCTCCAGAGGCTAAACTGGGGTGAAGACCTCGTGGGGACAGCGTGGACTCAGGTCCCACGGGGTCACAGAAGGATCGGGGGTGTCTGAGTGTCGCAGAGCTCACAGGTATTAGAGCGGGAAAGTCGGCTGCGGAGACAGAGCCGAGATTTCCTAGTGGTCTGTGACACGGACCGGTGCTCTGTGGCACTGGCCGGTGCTCTGTGCGAGGGGTCCCCACAAGATCCAGGGAGACTCCGACCCGGGAGAGCTCAGGGATCTACGGGCTCCGGAGACTCCAGGTGGGACTCTGCCAGAGACAGAGACGCTTGGTCACAGGCTGGGTGAGCTCGCAGCGCTCCCAGAAGCCAGTGAGATGGGACTGCTTAGGCACGATTTTCTCTGAGCGCTGTCTGCGGGCGCACGCGGTCTGCGGGCGCGCGCGGTCTGCGGGCGCGCGCGGTCTGCGGGCGCGCGCGGTCTGCGGGCGCGCTCAGTGTCGGCGGGCCCGCGGTGTCTGCCGGCGCGCGGTGTCTGCGGGCGGACGCGCGCGAGCGCGCACTCTCCGGCGCAAATGTGGGCTAGGGAGACTGGAGGGATTAAACGCTTTTCTCTGAAGGCGCACTGAAGACTGGGGCCCCGAGCTCTCGGCTCCTCTGAACCGGAGATTGGGAGGCCGCCATTGTCATTCCCGTCCTCCAGAACTCTACAGAAAGCGCGTTCAGGGAACAAAAGCTCCTGAAAGCAAACCTGAGAGGATTACTTAGCCCGGCCCCTGGTAAGGGCGGTACAACTCCGCCTGGGGCAAAGACACCTGAGAATCACTACAACAGGCCCCTCCCCCAGAAGATCAAAGAAATACAGCCAAGACCAAGTTCACTTAACAAGGAGAACAGCGGATTCTTATCTGGACAAAATGACAAGGCGGAAAAACTCACCACAAAAAAAAGAGCAGGAGACAGGACCGAAGGCTAGGGACCTAATCAATACAGACATTGGTAATATGTCAGATCTGGAATTCAGGATGACGATTCTCAAGGTTCTAGCCGGGCTCGAAAAAGGCATGGAAGATATTAGAGAAACCCTGTCAGGAGAAATAAAAACCCTTTCTGGAGAAATAAAAGAACTAAAGTCTAATCAAGTTGAAATAAAAAAAGCTATTAATGAGGTGCAATCAAAAATGGAGGCTCTTACTGCTAGGATAAATGAGGCAGAAGACAGAATTAGTGATATAGAAGACCAAATGGCAGGGAATAATGAAGCAGACCAAAAGAGAGACAATCAACTACTGGACCACAAGGGGAGAATTCGAGAGATAAGTGATGCCATAAGACGAAACAACATTAGAATAATTGGGATTCCAGAAGAAGAAGAAAGAGAAATAGGAGCAGAAGGTATACTGGAGAGGATTATTGTAGAGAATTTCCCTAATATAGCAAGGGGAACAAGCATCAAAATCCAGGAGGCCCAGAGAACACCTCTCAAAATCAATAGGAATCAACCCACACCCCGCCACCCAATAGTAAAATTTACAAGTCTTAACGACAAAGAGAAAATCCTGAAAGCAGCACGGGACAAGAAGTCTGTAACGTACAATGGTAAAAATATTAGATTGGCAGGAGACTTATCCACAGAGACCTGGCAGGCCAGAAAGAACTGGCATGATATATTCAGAGCACTAAACGAGAAAAACATGCAGCCAAGAATACTTTATCCAGCTAGGTTATCATTGAAAATAGAAGGAGAGATTAAAAGCTTCCAGGACAAACAAAAACTGAAAGAATTTGCAAACACCAAACCAGCTCTACAGGAAATATTGAAAGGGGTCCTCTAAGCAAAGAGAGACCCTAAAAGTATTACCAGGAAGGAACAGAGACATTATACAGTAACAATCACCTTACAGGCAATACAATGGCACTAAACTCATATCTCTCAATAGTTACCCTGAATGTAAATGGGCTAAATGCCCCAATCAAAAGACACAGGGTTTCAGAATGGATAAAAAAACAAAACCCATCAATATGCTGCCTACAAGAAACTCATCTTAGACCTGAAGACACCTCCAGATTGAAAGTGAGGGGGTGGAAAACAATTTACCATGCTAATGGACATCAGAAGAAAGCTGGGGTGGCAATCCTTATATCAGATCAATTAGATTTTAAGCCAAAGACTATAATAAGAGATGAGGAAGGACACTTCATCATACTCAAAGGGTCTGTCCAACAAGAAGATCTAACAATTTTAAATATCTATGCCCCTAACATGGGAGCAGCCAACTATATAAACCAATTAATAACAAAATCAAAGAAACACATTGACAAGAATACAATAATAGTTGGAGACTTTAATACACCCCTCACTGAAATGGACAGATCATCCAAGCAAAAGATCAACAAGGAAATAAAGGTCTTAAATGACACACTGGACGAGATGGACATCACAGATATATTCAGAACATTCTACCCTAAAGCAACAGAATACACGTTCTTCTCTAGTGCCCATGGAACATTCTCCAGAATAGATCACATCCTGGGTCATAAATCAGGTCTCAACAGGTATCAAAAGATTGGGATCATTCCCTGCATATTTTCAGACCACAATGCTCTGAAGCTAGAACTCAATCACAAGAGGAAATGTGGAAAGAGCACAAATACATGGAGGCTCAACAGCATCCTTCTAAAAAATGACTGGGTCAACCAGGAAATTAAAGAAGAATTGAAAAAAACCATGGAAACAAATGATAATGAAAACACAACGGTCCAAAATCTGTGGGACACAGCAAAGGCAGTCCTGAGAGGAAAATATATAGCGATACAAGCCTATCTCAAGAAACAGGAAAGGTCTCAAATACACAACCTAACCCTACACCTCAAGGAACTCGAGAGAGAACAACAAAGAAAGCCTAAACCCAGCAGGAGAAGAGAAATAATAAAGATCAAAGCAGAAATCAATGAAATAGAAACCAAAAAAAACAATAGAACAAATCAATGAAACTAGGAGCTGGTTCTTTGAAAGAATTAATAAGATTGATAAACCCCTGGCCAGACTTATCCAAAAGAAAAGAGAAAGGACCCAAATAAATAAAATCATGAATGAAAGAGGAGAGATCACAACCAACACCAAAGAAATACAAACAATCATAAGAACATATTATGAACAACTCTATGCCAACAAATTCGACAATCTGGAAGAAATGGATGCTTTCCTAGAGACATATAAACTGCCAAAACTGAACCAGGAAGAAATAGAAAACCTGAATAGGCCCATAACCAGTAAGGAGATTGAAACAGTCATCAAAAATCTCCCAACAAACAAAAGCCCAGGGCCAGATGGCTTCCCAGGGGAATTCTACCAAACATTTAAAGAAGAATTAATTCCTATTCTCCTGAAACTGTTCCAAAAAATAGAAATGGAAGGAAAACTTCCAAACTCATTTTATGAGGCCAGCATCACCTTGATCCCCAAACCAGACAAGGATCCCATCAAAAAAGAGAATTACAGACCAATATCCTTGATGAACATAGATGCGAAAATTCTCACCAAAATACTAGCCAAGAGGATCCAACAGTACATTAAAAGGATTATTCACCACGACCAAGTGGGATTTATTCCAGGGCAGCAGGGTTGGTTCAACATCCGCAAATCAATCAATGTGATACAGTACATTAACAAAAGAAAGAACAAGAACCATATGATACTCTCAATAGATGCTGAAAAAGCATTTGATAAAGTGCAACATCCCTTCCTAATCAAAACTCTTCAAAGGGTAGGGATAGAGGGCACATACCTCAATATTATCAAAGCCATCTATGAAAAACCCACGGCAAGTATCATTCTCAATGGAGAAAAACTGAGAGCTTTTCCGTTAAGGTCAGGAACACGGCAGGGATGTCCACTATCACCACTGCTATTCAACATAGTACTAGAAGTCCTAGCCTCAGCAATCAGACAACAAAAAGAAATTAAAGGCATCCAAATCGGCAAAGAAGAAGTCAAACTATCGCTCTTTGCAGATGATATGATACTATATGTGGAAAACCCAAAAGGCTCCACTCCAAAACTGCTAGAGCTTGTACAGGAATTCAGTAAAGTGTCAGGATATAAAATCAATGCACAGAAATCAGTTGCATTTCTTTACACCAACAACAAGACAGAAGAAAGAGAAATTAAGGAGTCAATCCCATTTACAATTACACCCAAAACCATAAGATACCTAGGAATAAACCTCACCAAAGAGGCAAAGAATCTATACTCAGAGAACTATAAAGTACTCATGAAAGAAATTGAGGAAGACACAAAGAAATGGAAAAATGTTCCATGCTCATGGATTGGAAGAATAAATATTGTGAAAATGTCTATGCTACCTAAAGCTATCTACACATTTAATGCAATGCCTATCAAAATCCCATCCAATTTTTTCAAAGAAATGGAACAAATAATCCTAAAATTTATATGGAACCAGAAAAGACCTCGAATAGCCAAAGGAATATTGAAAAAGAAAGCCAAAGTTAGTGGCATCACAATTCCAGACTTCAAGCTCTACTACAAAGCTGTCATCATCAAGATAGTATGGTACTGGCACAAAAACAGACACATAGATCAATGGAACAGAATAGAGAGCCCAGAAATAGACCCTCAACTCTATGGTCAACTAATCTTCGACAAAGCAGGAAAGAACATCCAATGGAAAAAGGATAGCCTCTTCAACAAATGGTGTTGGGAAAATTGGACAGCCGCATGCAGAAAAATGAAATTGGACCATTTCCTTACACCACACACGAAAATAGACTCAAAATGGATGAAGGATCTCAACGTGAGAAAGGAATCCATCAAAATCCTTGAGGAGAACACAGGCAGCAACCTCTTCGACCTCAGCCACAGTAACTTCTTCCTAGGAACAACGCCAAAGGCAAGGGAAGCAAGGGAGAAAATGAACTATTGGGACTTCATCCAGATCAAAAGCTTTTGCACAGCAAAGGAAACAGTCAACAAAACCAAAAGACAACTGACAGAGTGGGAAAAGATATTTGCAAATGACATATCAGATAAAGGGCTAGTATCTAAAATCTACAAAGAGCTTAGCAAACTCAACACCCAAAGAACAAATAATCCAATCAAGAAATGGGCAGAGGACATGAACAGACATTTCTGCAAAGAAGACATCCAGATGGCCAACAGACACATGAAAAAGTGCTCCACATCACTGGGCATCAGGGAAATACAAATCAAAACCACAATGAGATACCACCTCACACCAGTCAGAATGGCTAAAATGAACAAGTCAGGAAATGACAGATGCTGGCAAGGATGCGGAGAAAGGGGAACCCTCCTACACTGTTGGTGGGAATGCAAGCTGGTGCAACCACTCTGGAAAACAGCATGGAGGTTCCTCAAAAAATTGAAAATAGAGCTACCTTATGACCCAGCAATTGCACTACTGGGTATCTATCCTAAAGATACAAACGTAGTGATCCAAAGGGGCACGTGTACCCGAATGTTTATAGCAGCAATGTCCACAATAGCCAAGTTATGGAAAGAACCTAGATGTCCATCAACAGATGAATGGATAAAGAAGAGGTGGTATATATATACGATGAAATACTATGCAGCCATCAAAAGAAATGAAATCTTACCATTTGCGACGACATGGATGGAACTAGAGCGTATTATGCTTAGCGAAATAAGTCAACTGGAGAAAGACAACTACCACATGATCTCCCTGATATGAGGAAGTGGAGATGCAACGGGGGTGGGAGTTAAGGTGGTAGGAAAAGTAAAAATGAAAGAAGATGGGATCGGGAGGGAGAAAAACCAAAAGAGACTCTTAATGTCATAAAACAAACTGAGGGGGGTGGGGGGAAGAGGGGTTGGGTGAGGGTGGTGGGGTTACATCATATGTTTAAATAAAGCTTAAATAAAGTAAAAAAAAAAAAGCAT
This sequence comes from Taxidea taxus jeffersonii, assembly GCA_003697995.1. Taxonomy (NCBI): domain Eukaryota; kingdom Metazoa; phylum Chordata; class Mammalia; order Carnivora; family Mustelidae; genus Taxidea; species Taxidea taxus. The sequence continues at coordinate 58,255 of RCUC01154591.1, forward strand.
GAACAAGTTTAATGACATGATTCTTGCATATATTGTTGTGCTGATTTTCAAAATGATTCTAATGATTTACTTGAAATATGAATATGCCATTTTATGATAACTACACCAGCATTGGATATTATAAATTTTTACCATAATTGCTGGTTTCCCAAACCAAAGTAGTACTTTCTGATCCTCTTTGTTACTTTCTATCCCCACATCCTGCTTGATTTGGTTTTATCATACCCTTTTCACTACCATAGACCATATTTGTACTTTGATTTTAGCTTTTCTGTCATTCTGTGACTATAAATATATGCTTGAGGGGCACCTGGGTGGCTCAGTGGGCTAAACCTCTGCCTTTGGCTCAGGTCATGATCTCAGGGTCCTGGGATCGAGCCCCGCAACATGCTCTCTGCTCGGCGGGGAGCCTGCTTCCTCCTCTCTCTCTTCCTGCCTAATTGTGATCTCTCTCTTTGTCAAAAAAATAAATAAAATCTTTAAAATATATATATGCTTAAGTCAGAATTTTACCTGTTTTATTCATGCTGTATCACTACTACCTACAAGGGTCCATGGAACATAGTGGTATATCAATAATGTTTTCCCTGAACTTACTTTTTCTTTATAGAGGTAAAATTTACACAGAGTTAAATGCACAGATTATAAATGTACAGTTCAATGAGTTTTGATAAATATATACACCATGTAACCAATAATCTCTTAAGATATAGAATATTTTCATTACCCTATCAAGTTCTTAGTGCCTACTTCCAGTGATTACCCATTCACGTTGGCAACCACTGTTTTTATTTCTATCCTCATACAGTAGTTTTAACTCCCTTAAACCTTATATAATTGGAATTACACAGTATGTACTTCTCTAGGTTCTTTCACTCAATATGTTTTTGAAATGTATCCACACTTTGGTGTGCACCAGAACTTCATTTTTTATTTGTTAAAGAGTTTTATTCCCTTATATGAATATTTACAAATTCTGTTGATGGACATTTTGGTGATCTTCAGTTTTTAGCAATGATAAATAAAACTTCTATAAACATTCTTGTACATATCTTTCAACTTTAGTAAAAACATATGAGTAAAATCACTGGGTAGATGTTTATTAAAAATACCAATCATCTTCCAAAGTGGTTGTGCCATTTTATACTCCTACCAGTATTGTCAAGTGTTCCATTTGTCATAAAACATGATAACTTTGCCATGATGCTACTAATCTTTTTAATTTTAGTTATTTTGGTGGTTATATAGTGGTATCTCATTGTGGTTTTAATTTGCATTTCACTGATGACAGTTACATTTACATGCTTACAGTCCTTTCATTATGCTCTTTTCTTTTTTTTTAAGATTTTTATTTATTTATTTGACAGAGAAGGAGATCACAAGTAGGCAGAGAGGCAGTCAGAGAGAGAGGGGGAAGCAGGCTCCCTACCGAGCAGAGAGCCCGATGTGGGGCTAAATCTCAGGACCCTGAAATCATGACTGAGCTGAAGGCAAAGGCTTAACCCACTGAGCCCCCCTCATTATGCTCTTTTCTGAAGTCTCTTTTTACATCTTGGATGTCTTTAATGGGTTATCATATTTATTGATTTTTTTATCTTATGGAAACTTGTCCTTTGTTGTACATGAGTATTGCAAATATTTTCTTGCAACCTGTACTTTATTTCTTCTTCTTACTATTGTCTCTTGATGAGCAGAACTTTTAAATTTTGATGAAGACTAACTGATCAATTTTCTTTTACCCTGCCTAAGAAATCTGCCTGTTCTAACATGGAGATATTCTCCTATGTTTTATTCCATAAGTTTATATTTTAGCTGTCACATTTATGTCTATGAGTCATTTCAGATTATTTTTATACATAATTTGAGGTAGGAATGAAGGCTCATTTTTCTTTCCATTCTTTATTCCAGGATGTCTGACATTTGGGGTCAGAAAATACTTTTTTATAAAGTCTGTCCTATTCATTTTACCATGTTTAGCAGCATTCCTGGCCTCTATCAGCTAGATGCCAGTAGTGCCCGTACTCAACTGTGGCTATCAAAAATGTTTCCAGATATTGCCAAAAATCTTCTACTCCAAACCCCCACCCACCAGGAGTTGGTGGGGCATTGCCTCAGGTTGAGAACTACTGATTTACACAATTGTTCTGGCATCATCCTTTCACCATTAAATTATCTCAACACATTTTCCAAAATACAATTATTGTATACATGTGGATTTTTTTCCTGCACTTTCTGCTATTCATATAATCTACTTGTCCTAAATATCCCAGTACTGCAGTTTTCATTGTTTTAAAATCAGGTACCATAAAGTGCTTCAATTCATTTCTCCCTTTTCAAGATTTTTCTACATTTAACAAGATTGAATTTTGAAATCTTCCCAAAAATATTAGTTCTAGTAGTAGTTTTATGGATTTCTTAGGATTTCCTAAAACTCCAATGATGTCATTGGATTTCCTAAAAATCCAATGATACATTTACTTCTTCCTTTCTAATCTGCATGCCTTTTATTGCTTTAAGTTTTTATTTAAATTCCAGTTAGTTAACATACAAAGTAATATTAGTTTCAGATGTACAGTTTAGTGATTTAACACTTCTGTACAATACCTGATGCTCATCACAATAAGTGTGCTCCTTAATCCCCATCACCTATTTAACCCATCCCCCCTCTCACATCTCTTCTGATAGTCATCAGTTTGTTCTCTATAGTTAAGAGTCAGTTTCGGGGCGCCTGGGAGGCTCAGTGGGTTAAAGCCTCTGCCTTCAGCTCAGGTCATGATCTCAGGGTCCTGAGATTGAGCCCCACATCGGGCCTTCTGCTTGGCAGGGAGTCTGCTTCTCCCTCCCCCTCTGCCTGCCTCTGCCTACTTGTGATCTCTCTCTCTCATCAAATAAATAAATAAAATCTTTTTTTAAAAAAGAGTCAGTTTCTTGTTTGCCTCTCTGTCTCCCTTTTTCTCTATGCTCATTTGTTTTGTTTCTTAAATTCCGTATACAAGTGAAATCATATATTTGTTTTTCTCTGACTGACTTATTTCACTTAGTATGATACTCTCTAGCTCCATCCACGTCAGTGCAAATAGCAAGATTCCATTCTTTTTCATGTCTGAATAATATTCCATTGTATATATACCACATTTAATGGAAAAAAGACAGTCTCTTCAATAAATGGTATTGGGAAACCTGGGCAGCTACATGAAAAAGAATGAAGCTAGACCACTTTCTTACACCATACACAAAAATAAATTCAAAATGGATTAAAGACCTAAATATGTGGCATGAAGCCATTAAAATCCTAGAGAAGAAGGGGCACCTGGGTGGCTGTCAGTTAAGCATCTGACTCTTGATTTGGGCTCAGGTCATGATCCCAGAGTCATGGGGTTGAACCCTGTAGTAGGCTCCATGCTCAGCAGAGAATTTGCTTGAGATTCTCTCTCTCCATCACCCTCTGCCCTCTGCCCCTTCTCCCAGGCTCTCTCTCTCTCTCTAAGATAGATAAATCTTTAAAAAAAAAAAATCCTAGAGAAAAAGACAGCCAGTAACCTGTTTGACTTCGGCCATAACAATTTCTTACTAGATATGTCTCCTGGGACAAGGGAAACAAAGGCAAGAATAAGTTATTTCAACTTTGTTAAAATAAAAGTCTTCTGCACAGTGAAAAAAATAATCAATGATACTAAAAGGCAACCTCTAGATGGGAGAAGATACTTGAAAATGACATATCTGTTAAAGGGTAGTATCTAAAATATATTTTTTTTAAAACTTATAAAAGTCAACACCCAAAAAGTGAGTAACTCAATTAAATAATGGGCAGAAGGCATGAATACACTTTTTTTTTCCGAAGAAGACATATAGACGGCCAACAGACTCATGCCTTTTATTCTTGCCTTGTTGCACTGAATAGGACACCTGATAAAATGTTAAAAAGGAGTGAGAACAGATACCCTTTCTTTGTTCCCAATCATAGAAAGTACTCAGTACACTGTAAGTACATTTGCTTTTAGTGAATGCCTTTTATGAGATAGGAAGTTCTCTTCTATTCCTGGTTTTCTAAGAGTTTTTAAATATGAATAGTGTTTGTATAACATATTTTTTCACCTTTTAATTCTGAGTCTATATTTGGAGCACATCTTTTTCAGATGGCACATAGTTGGGTCTTATGTTTTTATATACAGTCTGACAATCTCTGCCTTTAAAGTGCAGTGTTCAATTCATTTTCTTGTAGTATAATTATCTTTTTTTATATCTAAGTGCAGTTGACACACAATGTTACACTAGTTTTAGGTATACAACAAAGCAACTCAATTCCACACACTAGACCATACTCACCAAAAGTGTAACCACCATCTTCACCACATAGTACCACCACAGTACAATGCTGTAACCCCCATTCCCGTGACCCATTAATTCCACAACTAAAAGCCTGTGTGTCCCATTCCCTCTCACCGACCTCACCTATCGCCCAGCTCTGCCAACCATCAGTCTTTTCTTTGCATTTGTAAGTATAATTCTGCTTATGTTTGTTTATTCATTTGTTTTGGGATTCTTTTAGAGTCCATGTATAAGTGAAATTATATATTTGTCTTTCTCTGTTTACTTATTTCAACTGACATAATTCCCTCTAGGTTCATCCATTTAGTATAGTTATTGATATGGTTGGTTTTAAATCTATTTGGTTTCTAATTGTTCAGTGTGATTTCGTCCCTTTCTTTTTCCTGTCACCCTGCTTTTGGAAGTATTAACTAAATATTTTTAGTATTCCATCTAATTTTGCCTGTTGACTTATTAATTATTTATCTCTTAATATAAATTTCTGGTAGTCATCCTAGTAATTACAATATCTATCCTTTACTTATTGTTGCCTACTTAAAAAATAATATTGCAGGGGCACCTGGGTGGCGCAGTGGGTTAAGCCTCTGCCTTAGGCTCAGGTCATGATCTCAGGGTCCTGGGATTGAGCCCCAGATCGGGCTTTCTGCTCAGTGGGGAGCCTGCTTCCCCCTCTCTCTCTCTGCCTGCCTCTCTGCCTACTTGTGATCTCTCTCTCTGTCAAATAAATAAACAAAATCTTTGAAAAAATAATATTGCAACACTTCAAATGAAATATGAGAAATTAGGAACAGTATATCCTATAATTCCATTTATTCCTCTCCTATCCTTTGTGCTATTGTTGTCATACATTTTCCTTCTACATATATTATAAACTACAGGAAATGTGATATTTTCAACTTAAACCTTCAGTTGTCTTTTAAAGAAATCGAGAAATGGAAAAGTAGTTTATATTCACCTAAATAATCATTTCCAGTGCATTCCATTCCTTTCTGTAAATTCCTGTTCCCATATTATGTTGTTTTATTTTTCTTCAACCTGGAAAAAACTCTTAACATTTTTCTTGTAGCACAAAACTTCTAGCAAAATATTCCCTCACTTTTTATGGTAGATAGTTTTCTGGTTGGCATTTTGTTGTTATTTAGTTACTTTGAAGATATCATGCTCTTATTTTTGGCCTCTATTGTTTCTGATAAGAAAGGTGCCACCATTCTCATCTTTGTTCCCATACATGATTGTTTTCTTTTCCTCTAGCTGCAGGATTTTTTTATCTTTGATTTTTTTCAGAAATTTGACAGTTATGTTGCAGAAGTTTGACTTTTTTTTTTAATTTATCCTACTTGGATTCACTTCCTGAATCCCTAGGTTGAATGTTTTTTACAAATTTAGGAAATTTGGGGCCATTATTTATTAAAATATATTTTGCTCATTCTCCATCTCTTCTCACATTGAGGATCCTATTACAATGTATTAGCTCACTTGTTATTTTCCCACAAGGTACCGGGTCTCTGTACATTTTTACAATTTTTTTTTAATTATTATGTTGTGTTAGTCACCATACAGTACATCATTAGTTTTTGATGTAGTGTTCCATGATTCATTATTTGTGTATAACACCCAGTGCTCCATGCTGTACATGCCCTCCTTATTACCCATCACTGGGTTAACTCATTCCCCCCACCGCCTCTCCTCTAAAATCCTCAGTTTGTTTCTCAGAGTCCATAGTCTCTTATGGTTCATCTCTCCCTCTGATTCCCCACCTTCATTTTTCCCTTCTTTCTCCTAATGTCCTCCATGCTATTCCTTATATGTCACAAATAAATGAAACCATATGGTAATTGACTTTCTCTGCTTAACTTATTTCACTCAGCATAATCTCCTCCAGTCCCATCCATGTTGATGCAAAAGTTGGGTATTCATCCTTTCTGATGGCTGAATAATATTCCATTGTATATATGGACCACATCTTCTTTATCCATTTGCCTGATGACACTACAGACATAGGGCTGATATCCAAGATCTACAAAGAACTTCTCATACTCAACACACACACACACACACAAAAAAACAAAGAATCAAATCAAAAAATGAGCAGAAGACATTAACATTCACTTCTCAAAATAAGACATACAAATGGCTAACAGACACATAAATAATGTTTATCATCATTAGCCATCAGGGAAATTCAAATCAAAACCACATTGAGATACCACTTTAGAATGGCAAAAATCAACAAGGCAAGAAACAACAAATGTTGGAGAAGCTGTGGAGAAAGGTGAACGCTCTTACACCATTGAGGGGAATGCAATTTGGTACAGCCACTTTGGAAAACAGTATGGAGTTTCCTCAAAAAGTTAAAAATAGAGCTACCCTATGACCCAGCAACTGCATTACTGGGTATTTACCCCAAAGATACAGATGTAGTGAAAAAAAAGGGCCATATGCACCCCAATGTTCATAGCAGCAATGTCCATAATAGCCAAACTGTGGAAAGAGCTGAGATGCCCTTCAATAATCTTTTTCCTTTATCTGCTTTGGTTTGGATAATTTTATTGATATACGCTTTTTTAAGATGAGTCTATTTGGGTTTTATCCCTAGTCCTAGTTAATGGCACTTACTCTAGTGTGTGTTTTTCTGCTAAAGTGTTCCCTCATGGATTTCTGCTGGGTTTTGAGGTAGACACTAGTGTCTCTTTAATTTAGATGTCTTGACCTTCTCCCAGTCCTCTGTGACGTCTCTTATATCAGTTTGCTTCTCACCCCTTTGCACAAGTTGTGGTGTCCTGCTCCATTGAGTTTTACCTTGAGGAGTCAAGACCAGCCCTTATTCAAAGTCATGAGCATAACTCACATATACACCCCAAACCCAGCTCTCTGCTACACAAATTCCAGCCATTTCTGCAACCCTAAACTTCACTGTCTCATAAGAGGCAGACTTCTAGTTTCTATTTGGGTTCATTTGGAAATTACCATTCATTTTGCCTATGGTAAGTTCATTCCTATCATATATACACATACCACCTTGGCACTTCACTTTATCCAAATACATACTTACTGCCTTAATACTACATTTATAGCACAAAATAACAAATCTATGCAGCTAACAGTCTTTGTAATCCCACCACTTTTTTCTTCTGATCATGGAATTTTATTTTTGTACATAATTGTCCATGTTCTTTTCTCCTTATTCCCTTTCATAACTAATGGAGAGGATGGGCAGAGTGGCTAGAAATTAAACAATGCTTATATTTCATAAGAATGTTGTCACCATGGATGCCATGTATTATGATGTATTATGATGCCTCCCCAGTTTGCATCCACATAATTCAAACAACCAGGAGGGAGAATGAGGAACCTGAAGATCTTGCTTCTAGTTCTCTACCTTTTCTAAGTAGCTGGGAGACCACAGGTAATTTCATTTAATATCTCTGGTGCTTTGGTTTCATCATCTGGAAATTGATGAGATTAGACAAAAGAAGTTTAGTATCTAATATTTACTGAGCACTTTCTATGTACTGGTTATTATACCAGGAACATTATGTATTTAATGTTATTTAATCTTCACAATAATAATTATATGAGACTACTTTACAAAGGTATCCAGAGAAAAAAAACAACAGGGTATATACATAGATATACAAGAGGAGATTTAGCATGAGAATTTTCTCTTGTAGTTATGGAGGCCAAGAAGTCCCATGATACACCATCTGCAAGCTATAAAACTAGGAGAGCTGGTGGTATAATTCAGTATGAGACCATAGGCCTGAGAACTGGGTTGGGGAGAAGGCTGCCAGTGTAAATCCCAGAACTCACAGGCCCAAGAACCAGGAGTTCCAGTGTCTAAGGGTGGGAGAATATGGATGTCCCAAGTAAATCAGAGAGAGAGAGAGTGAATTAGCCCTTCCTCCACCTTCTTGTTCTATTCAGGCCTTCAGTGGATTGGATGATGCTCACTGCACTGGAGAGGACAATTTGCTTTACTCAGTCTACTTATTTAAATGCTAATCTCATCCAGAAATACCTTCACAGACATACTCAGAAATAATGACCAGTTATCTGGGCATACCTTCATCTAGTCAAGTGACACATAAAATTAACCATCACTGAGACAGATATTATTATTATTACTATCCCATTATATCCTTGAAAACTGAGGTCCAGCATCATTAAAGTTCTCTTCAAAGTGGTAAATAGAAGAGTCACCATTGGACTTATATGTCTGACTCCTGGGTGCAGGCTGGTAATCCCCATAATTTCAAGCAAAACATATTCCTAAACATTTTTCTTTAAAATATTAAATTTAACACCTAATTGGGGCAAAGCTTCTAAAGAGTCTTTTTGCTCCTTCTTCTGTTGAGCATAATCCAGTCTTGTACTGTGTTTGCACATTGTCTGTGTATTAAAATTATTTCCCAAGCAGAAACTTCGTCTAACACAACATTCTGCCTAGAGTTTCGCACATTGCTGGCACTTAGTAACTGTTCATAACAATACAAATGGCATCTGTTTAGTAAAAGGAACTTTGCCATTAATATGTCTTTGCAATTAGTTCAAATACATATTTAGCAATCCTATCTGTCGAAAATATTCTGATCTTCTTAATATATATAAAAGTTGATTTATCTTAATATTAGCCCATAATAGTCCCAGTTTGGCAAAGTCTGGTTCTAGATAGACTGCCCTCACAGTAAATATACCTAGCCAAGATCTATTGCAGTTTATTCATTCATTCAGTCAGTCAGTCAGTGAATGTTTAATATTTAGTGAATATTTAGGCATTTATTTGCCTGTCGGTGTGCTAAGTGCTAGGCAAATAAAACAAAGATAATTTCAGCTGTAGAAATGCATCATCTAATGCACTGGAGTTTGATATAGAGGTATATAAGCAATTACAATTTGATTTAATAAGTACTAATAATAAATAGGGTTAGTACTTCTCAAGAGGGAGCATCTAAACTAGGATTAAGGATCAGATAAGACATCCTACACAGAATAATAATATCCCAGTGAGATTTAAAATGTTATCATAAAGTAGCTAGGTAAAGAGCAGATGGAAGAGGATTCCAGAGGGAAGAATTTTTTCAAAGAGCCAAAGATAAAGGAAAGAGAAAAAAGACATTATTCTAAAAACTGAATATAGTTCAGAATGGTCCAAAAGAGGGTAGTAAGAAATGAGATTGGAAGTCAGGCAGTTATCATCCTAAAGGACCTTATCATCCTTAAAAGCTCCATGTTAACCCACAGAATCTTCACCTAAAGGCAGCTGAGAAGGTTTAAGTAGTGAAGTGAGATAACTAGATTTACATCTTGAAAAGGTCACTTTGCCTGCAGTGTAGGAAGCAAATTACAAGAGGCAAAGATGTGGGGTGCCTGGGTGGCTCAGTGAGTTAAAGCCTCTGCCTTCTGCTCGGGTCATAATCCCAGGATCCTGGGATCGAGCCCCACATTGGGCTCTCTGCTCAGTGGGGAGCCTGCTTCCTCCTCTCTCTCTCTGCCTGCCTCTCTGCCAACTTGTGGTCTCTGTCTGTCAAATAAATAAATAAAATCTTTAAAAAAAAAAAACCCAAGAGGCAAAGGTGGACTGGAGGAGAACAACTGGGGGCCTTTTTAAAATGATGGTATCCTGTGGCACCTGGGTGGCTTAGTTGACTGTCTGTCTTTGGCTCAGGTCATGATTCCAGGGTCCTAGGATCAATCCCTGCTTTGGGCTCCCTGCTCAGTGGGGAGCCTGCTTCTTCCTCTCCTGCTCCCCCTGCTTGTGTTCTCTCTCTCTCTCTCTCTCTCTCAAATAAATAAATAAAATCTTTAAAATAAAATAAAATGATGGTACCCTTAACTATAGTAAACGCACTGGATGAATTGGAATCAGTTGAGATAAAATTGACAGGACATGGTAAATTGTTAGAAGAAAGGTAGTTGGGAAGGAATAGGAATCAAGGACATGCTTATGTTTTGGACCTGAAAAATTAGATGAATGCTAATTCTATTCATTGAAATATGGAATATGGAAGGAAAAGCAGCTTTGGGGTCAGAAAAACTGATTAATTCCTTTTACTTGCATCTACAAAGATAGTGTTGTGGTGGTTGTGGTTGTTGTTATTTGGAATATCTTATGGGATTATTTAAATTATGATGTAGGGGTGCCTTGGTGGCTCCGTGGGTTAAAGCCTCTGCGTTTGGCTCAGGTCAGTATCTCAGGGTCCTGGGATCGAGCCCCACATGGGGCTCTCTGCTCAGTAGAGAGCCTGTTTCTTCCCTCTCTCTCTGCCTGCCTCTCTGCCTACTTGTGATCTCTCTCTCTCTGCCAAATAAATAAATAAAATATTTTTTAAAATAAATAAATAAATTCTGTTGTAGCCCTATCTGTACCACAAAGTAGTACACAAAGTAGTAGAACTAGGGTAAATTCAGTTTTATCTTTCTCTTATCAATTCAGTAAATTACTGGAAAGGTGATTATTAAAAATGGAGATTATTAATCCTGAACAGTATTGATTCTTGAAGAAGGTGATTGTAGAACATACTTCATTGGCTGGACCAGAACCTGTGGGGGAAAGTACTGTTCTGAACTAGTCAGTCAAATGATGCTATCCTTATATGGTAGCCTAGACACATGCACTACAATACTAGTTCTATGTGAAATACGTGAGCAATAGGCCCTGAAAGACTGCAAGCCAATCTCAGCTGATGCAGAATTTCTGAAAAAGCTGATACAGAATTTCTGAAAAAGGTAGCTGCTTCTTTCAAAATGAATAAGAACCAGGTGCTATAGAAGATTAAACTGAATGTCGCAATCCTGTAGTTTTCATTGTCCACTGCCAAAGGATTCCTCCCAAAAGCTGGACCTATTCACTCAGTGAAACAATTCAAAAAGCTGTCCACCAAATTGCCTAACTAAGAAAAACTAAGATTATCCGCAAATATCCTGTACTGCCCAACTGACTACATTTTTTATCCACCCTACTCAATTACTTTACCTCTTTAGCACTTGTAGACATCTGTGCATCTGTGTTTGTGACTCCACCATGGATGGGTTCGATGACTTTAGCCTGGGTGTTTTTCAGGGAAGGTGTTAAAACCATAGCCATAAAATTGAACTATCTAATGAAATCCTTCAAAATAAATTAACTGCAGGTATCTTAATAAGTTGATGTAATGGAGGATGTCTGCTAAGAAGGATGGCTTTGGCTTGGAACCAATGATCTTAGGTCCATCCTTCTGATGATAATTAGGTAATATGTCTACTTGCTTATTGTTTATTAAGGCCACTCCTAATTTATGACAATAAAATCAAGCTCCCAATTTAAAAGAGATATTTAATGTTTTTGTATTCTATAGGAGTGGCAAAAGTGGCTTAGAGTCATTTAGATAAAAGTTAAAAAAGAACAGTGAAAGATGGTCAAGGCATTCCTGTTTTATGCTGCTCTGCCTTGTCATCTTTAAAATGACTACTTTATCCTGTTGAATTCTCAAAGTTGTAATATAAACAATGTGAAGAACACTTTCATAATTATCTCCCTAGATTAAATTTCTAAAAGTGGGATTATATCCTGGGTCAAAAAATGTATTCCATTTACAATTTGATGGATATACTAAATTACTTGCAGAAAAAACTACCCATCAAAAAACTACTATCAATAAATAATGGATTTATCTATATTTTTAATCTTTACTAATCCAAAATCCAAAATGTATTTCATCATTTATTATTATTTTCACTTATCTGATTATTAATGCAACTAGATATAACTTCATGTTTGTTGGCCATTTGTATTTCTAAAGTAATCACCTTTGTATGACTGTAGTCTATTTTATAACTGGGCTATTGATTTTTCTTTTCTCATCGTGGATCTTGTTTTTTCTCCTGATTTGCAAATTATAATGTTTGCAATATAAATATTTGTGTCATATTACTATTCATTGCCTGCTTTTTGCCTCTGTTTGTCTGATACGTTTTGACATACAGATCTTTCTATAAATTTCTCTAGCAAACTCTAAAGCTATTCAGCTTTTCTTTCTTCTCAAATGAGACCTTAGTATATATTTACCCTCATTATCCTAGTGTCCTTAATATAGTTAACTAGATTCTTTTGTTCCCTTTGAAAAGTACGCACATAGGGGCACCTAGGTGACCTAGTACTTTAAGTGACTGCCTTTGACTCAGGTCATAATCCCGGAGTGCCCAGATAAAGCCCCACATGGGCTCCCTGCTCAGCCAGGAGTCTGCTTCTCCCTCTCCCCTGCTCCTTCCCTGCTCCTTCTCTTTCTCCCTACCTCACTCACTCTTTCTCTCAAATAAATAAAATCTTTTTTTAAAAATACCCACATAAAATATATTTCTTGTATTTAGTCATTAATTGTTATTCCAAGATGCATTTCCAATTTCTGACCTCACTATAAGTCGTTGCACCCTACTCCTTTTTGGGTTTAATTTTATTTTTTTTAATTATACTTGGGGGGATTTTTTCCTAGATTTTTAAAAATTTAAATTAAATTAATTAACATGTAATGTATTATTTGTCTTATTTTTTTTTAAGATTTTATTTATTTATTTGTTAGAGAGAGAGAGAGAGAGTGAGCACAGGCAGACAGAGAGGCAGGCAGAGGCAGAGGGAGAAGCAGGCTCCCTGCTGAGCAAGGAGCCCGATGTGGGACTCGATCCCAGGACGCTGGGATCATGACCTGAGCCGAAGGCAGCTGCTTAACCAACTGAGCCACCCAGGCGTCCCTATTATTTGTCTTATATATATTATTGGTCTTATATAATACTCAGTGCTCGTTACAACACATACCCTCCCAATGTCCATCACCCAGTTATCCCATCCCTCATAGTAGGTTTTTATGCAAGAATCAATGAGTGGCAAACTTCTAGAACTTCCTGTGTTTGAAAACAGTGATTTATTTCACTCTTACTCGGGAAGGATATTTCAACTAAGTATAGAATTTACTAGTTTAACAGTTATTTTCCTAGCTCTTTGAAGGCATTCTTCCTTTTTCTTCTGCCAGTCGGTGTTTCTAATGAAAATTTTACTGCCAATCTGCCTCTTCTTTCTTATTATCTTGCTCTTTGATTTGCTGAAGTTTCACCTTAGTTTTCCTGTTAAGTGTTTGGAGAATGTGTGAGTTGAAATGTGTCCCCTACAAAAGATATGCTGACGTCCTAACCCCAGTACCTCAGAATGTGACTTTGTCTGGAAACAGGATCCTCATGTGGGTAATTAAGTTTGATTAAGGTCATTGGGGTGGACCTTAATTAAATATGACTGGTGTCCTTAAAAATAGGGGGAAATTTGGACATAGAGACAAACATATATAGAAGAGACAGAGACACAAAGAGAACGCCATGTAAAAATCAAGGCTGAGTTGATATATCTACAAGCCAAATAACATCAAAATTGCCAGCAAACCACCAGAAGATAAGAGAGAGGCAGGGAACAAATTCTTCCTCAGAGCTTTCAGAAAGAACCATGTTACTAACACCTTGATTTTGGACTTCTAGCCTCCAAAACTGTGAAATAATAAATTTCTATTATTTTAAGCCACTCAGTCTGTGGCACTCATTACAGTAGCCCTAGGAAACTAATACAGTGGACATTTTCAAATGAGGCTTATGTGTTTCTTTAATTTAAGAATATTCTTAATCATCATATCTTTGAATATTTCTTTTGTACTGTTCTTTCTATCCTCATTTCTGGATTTTTATTAAATTTGTATTGGAATAGCTCAATTGATCCTCCATATTTTTTTTTAAACTTTCTATAAGTTTTAGTTGAATTCCTATGCTATATTCCAATTTTCTAATTCTCCCTTTGACACTTTTTCTAGTTTACAGTTTACCCAAATATTGACTTTCTTATTTTTATTCCAGTATTTTCATTTTTCATTTCCAGGATTAACCTGCAAGTTAAATAACCTAAGGTTAGCTTGAAGTTGATTCAGTCTCACATTTTAGTTTCATTGGTTTTTTGGGGGTGTTTGAATTTTTACTTTAAACTTTTACCTTCTGTGGAAATTTGTGTTTTTTTCCTCTGTCTCATTCCACCTTGCCTACTTGCTTTATGGTTGTCTTAAACTCCACCTTATCCCAGTGTCCTGATGATATATAGTCAATGAACCAGCTGGCGAGTTGGCCCAAGTTCTAGTTTTGAATCTGTACCTGTTTACTCCTATCTCTCAGTGTGCACAATCTGTAATCAAGGAAATTGTTGGTCACAGCTTTTTACAACTTCCTTTCATGCATGACGGAGCTCTAACATAGCCAACGTTATGCAGTAGGCCTGATCCTAGTCTTCTACTTTACGTGGGCCACATTTAATCTGTTTCTTTATCTCAGTTTTGCTTAAATCTCATCCAAATTTCAGTAGGGAATATGGAATATACTTATAATACATTATTTTTGGTTTTCCCTAGCATTTTCATAGGCATAGGTAAATTTTTAGTTCAGCCATGTCGTTTTAATTTTTCACTTTATAGTTTATCATTGTTATATATTTCAGGTGGCATGTGAAGACTCAAACATGAAATCACAACCCTCTCTTGAAGAGAAACCCTGATTACTTTCAACGTTAAACCTTTGTGAGTCATTCCTAGTTAACTACTGTTCACACTGTTTCTACAGCCAAATGCAGAGAACTCTTTTGGCCTTGAACTATTCCTAGGCTATGAACAAGTTAGGTTTAAATAACTTTTTAAAATCAGGCTAAGATAGGCCCTATCTCTTTTTTCTAGGTGATAAAATTACACACATACCAGCATCAGATACAATGTAAACAAAGATAATGATTTTTTCCTTAATCTGGAATGCTGAGCTGGGATTATTTTCCTTCCATGATGCTGATCCACCTCAGGATAATGGAAAGAAAATACAAGGGATGCCTGGGTGGCTCAGTTGGTTAAGCAGCTGCCTTCAGCTCAGGTCATGATCCCAGCATCCTGGGATTGAGTCCCACATCGGGCTCGTTGCTCAGCAGGGAGCCTGCTTCTCCCTCTGCCTGCCTCTCTGTCTGCCAGTGCTCACTCTCTCCCTCTCTAACAAATAAATAAGTAAAATCTTAAAAAAAAAAAAAAAAAAGAAAGGAAATACAAAAGAAAGAGATATATCCACTTGCAACGATCTTTTAACTTTTATTACACAAAGATTCTCCCCACTAGCAAGCCTAGGCAGCATGATCCTGTAGGATCTAAGAGCAATTCTTCTCTTTATTGGAATAGAAGAAATGATGAAGAGAAGCCTTAAACTCCTCCTTGAAAACTAACAAAATTCATTTTCCTCAAAACCTTTTATTATTGTTCCATATCTTCTACCTCTAATGAAGTTAGTAATTCTGAAACCATACTGATTTTTTACCTCTTGCTGAATATCCTACTTTTGTCAGTCTAGCTGAGGATCTCTTTATTTGTCATTGAACTGTACTATGCCCTATTTACCTGGTAATGGTTTATATATTCCCTTAGACTTTGAGCTGAAAATGTAGGATACAAGCCCACAGCTTTTAATTAGTCACTCAGTTACTAGGGTCTGTATGAAGAATATGCTAAAGAAACTGGCAGCCAAAATTCAGGTGAGTTATATCTGCCTACTTCTCCGAAAATCTGAGTGTCTTACTCTGGGAGTTTTCCATAGCCTCTAAGGAAAAAGTACCTAATATTTAGCCACTCCTCAGTGTTGGTCTTCCTCATCAATCTTTTATAGATTTCAGTAAGTAGTACAAATCTCCCACCACTACCACTATCACCACCACCAGGTATTATTTACAGTCTCTCCTTAGACTTAGTCTTGCCTCCAGGCATGCACCAGATTCCTGTTAAAACCCAACTAGGGAGTTAAAATGGTAGCATAATGTGGTTTTTGTATTAGACCTGCTCCTGTCCTATTTTGTGAAGGAAAGATGATTCTCAAATGGACCACTTCTTTTTTTTCTCCCAAGATTCTCTTTCTTCACTTGAACTTCTTCACACACTTACTGATCCAAACCTTAGTATCCTCATTTGTTTTTATCCAAATGTATGTCAAGCACATCAAATCTGGTGAGCTTGTAATATGACTTTGTGGTCATGCCTCTAGTATTCATAAAGTTAGTGTTTTATCTCTATTTTTGTATTCAATTCTATAAAGTTTCAGCAAAGGTATATATTATGTAAACATGGCCTGACTCTATACTCTTTCCCCAAAATCTATCAATACATGGGGTTTTACAAACTGAGGGTTGCTGGGGGTTGGGGGGGTAGTGATAGGGTGGCTGGGTTATGGACATTAGGGAGGGTATGGGCTATGGTGAGTGCTGTGAATTGTATAAGCCTGATGATTCACAGTACCCCTGTGGCAAATAATACACTATATGTTAATAAAAATAATTTTAAAAAATACTTGGGGTTTTAATTTAGCAATTTATAACAAAAAGTAAGAACTAGTAAATGACCAGCTGAAGAACAGGAAAAGTATAAAGAGTGGTCAAAGAGGGAGGAGTCAAGATGGCGGAGAAGTAGGAGGCTGAGACCACATCAGCCAGCAGGAGATCAGCTAGATAGCCTATCAAACCATTCCGAACACCTACAAATCCAACAGGAGATCGAAGAGAAGAAAAACAACAATTCTAGGAACAGAAAATCGACCACTTTCTGAAAGGTAGGACCAGCGGAGAAGTGAATCCAACGCGACGGGAAGATAGACCCCAGGGGGAGGGGCTGGCTCCCGGCAAGCGGCGGAGCACAAAATCAGAACTTTTAAAAGTCGGCTCCACGGAGGGACATCACTCCAGAGGATAAACTGGGGTGAAGACCTCACGGGGACAACGTGGACTCAGGTCCCACGGGGTCACAGAAGGATCGGGGGTGTCTGAGTGTCGCAGAGCTCACAGGTATTAGAGCGGGGAAGTCGGCTGCGGAGACAGAGCTGAGATTTCCTAGTGGTCTGTGGCACTGGCCGGTGCTCTTTGCGAGGGGTCCCCACAAGATCCGGGGAGACTCCGACCCGGGAGAGCTCAGGGATCTACGGGTTCCGGAGACTCCAGGTGGGACTCTGCCAGAGACAGAGACGCTTGGTCACAGGCTGGGTGAGCTCACAGCGCTCCCAGAAGCCAGTGAGACGGGACTGCTTACCCACGATTTTCTCTGAGCGCAGTCTGCGGCCGCGCGCGGTCTGCGGGTGCGCGCAGTGTCAGCGGGCCTGCGGTGTCGGCGGCCCTCGGTGTCTGCGGGCAGACGCGCGCACACACTCTCCGGCGCAAACGTGGGCTAGGGAGACTGGAGGGATTAAACGCTTTTCTCTGAAGGCGCACTGAAGACTGGGGCCCCGAGCTCTCGGCTCCTCTGAACCGGAGATTGGGAGGCCGCCATTGTCATTCCCGTCCTCCAGAACTCTACAGAAAGCGCGTTGAGGGAACAAAAGCTCCTGAAAGCAAACCTGAGAGGATTACTTAGCCCGGCCCTTGGTAAGGGCGGTGCAACTCCGCCTGGGGCAAAGACACCTGAGAATCACTACAACAGGCCCCTCCCCCAGAAGATCAAAGAAATACAGCCAAGACCAAGTTCACTTAACAAGGAGAACAGCGGATTCTTATCTGGACAAAATGACAAGGCGGAAAAACTCACCACAAAAAAAAGAGCAGGAGACAGGACCGAAGGCTAGGGACCTAATCAATACAGACATTGGTAATATGTCAGATCTGGAATTCAGGATGACGATTCTCAAGGTTCTAGCCGGGCTCGAAAAAGGCATGGAAGATATTAGAGAAACCCTGTCAGGAGAAATAAAAACCCTTTCTGGAGAAATAAAAGAAATAAAGTCTAATCAAGTTGAAATAAAAAAAGCTATTAATGAGGTGCAATCAAAAATGGAGGCTCTTACTGCTAGGATAAATGAGGCAGAAGACAGAATTAGTGATATAGAAGACCAAATGGCAGGGAATAATGAAGCAGACCAAAAGAGAGACAATCAACTACTGGACCACGAGGGGAGAATTCGAGAGATAAGTGATGCCATAAGACGAAACAACATTAGAATAATTGGGATTCCAGAAGAAGAAGAAAGAGAAATAGGAGCAGAAGGTATACTGGAGAGGATTATTGTAGAGAATTTCCCTAATATAGCAAGGGGAACAAGCATCAAAATCCAGGAGGCCCAGAGAACACCTCTCAAAATCAATAGGAATCGACCCACACCCAGCCACCCAATAGTAAAATTTACAAGTCTTAGCGACAAAGAGAAAATCCTGAAAGCAACACGGGACAAGAAGTCTGTAATGTACAATGGTAAAAATATTAGATTGGCAGGAGACTTATCCACAGAGACCTGGCAGGCCAGAAAGAACTGGCATGATATATTCAGAGCACTAAACGAGAAAAACATGCAGCCAAGAATACTTTATCCAGCTAGGTTATCATTGAAAATAGAAGGAGAGATTAAAAGCTTCCAGGACAAACAAAAACTGAAAGAGTTTGTAAACACCAAACCAGCTCTACAGGAAATATTGAAAGGGGTCCTCTAAGCAAAGAGAGACCCTAAAAGTATTATCAGAAAGGAACAGAGACAATATACAGTAACAATCACCTTACAGGCAATACAATGGCACTAAATTCATATCTCTCAATAGTTACCCTGAACGTAAATGGGCTAAATGCCCCAATCAAAAGACACAGGGTTTCAGAATGGATAAAAAAACAAAACCCATCCATATGCTGCCTACAAGAAACTCATCTTAGACCTGAAGACACCTCCAGATTGAAAGTGAGGGGGTGGAAAACAATTTACCATGCTAATGGACATCAGAAGAAAGCTGGGGTGGCAATCCTTATATCAGATCAATTAGATTTTAAGCCAAAGACTATAATAAGAGATGAGGAAGGACACTATATCATACTCAAAGGGTCTGTCCAACAAGAAGATCTAACAATTTTAAATATCTATGCCCCTAACATGGGAGCAGCCAACTATATAAACCAATTAATAACAAAATCAAAGAAACACATTGACAAGAATACAATAATAGT
>RCUC01154592.1:0-21118 GCA_003697995.1 Taxidea taxus jeffersonii
TGGCCCTGGCTCTTTAAGAAGGGAGAAAACAAAGCAGAAACCAGAAGGCACCTCCGCCCCCTCCAACCAGCTCTTCCCTGGGGAAGCCAGGAGCTGCTGCCTGGCTGAGCTCAGAGGACTGCCACCCACCCCGCCCCAGGCCCAGCACCCCGCGTGCCAACAATGCCCCTTTGTGGAGGCTTATCTCGCTCCGCCAAACAGGGCTGCTGTTCTCCTCACGATCTTGTTAACAAGGAGGAGACACGAGCCCTTGGGGGGAATGAGGGGAGTCGGCTGCTCTGGGGGAAGGAGGGGCCCCCTCACCTCAAATGGGTACATGTAATCCTTTCCGAAACAAAAGACGAGAACTTCTGAGCCAGGAGGCTCCCTGCTCCTCTGACAAGTGGGTCTGTAGAGCTCGCAAGAGCCTTTGGGGTCTCAGTTGTCCCCTCGAAAATCCTCTCCCAAAGGGGCAAAGAGGAGGACGTCCGGAAAACCGTTTTAGCCTGCCCAGAGCATCCTAATTAGTGAAACGTTCAGCACAAATCCTCATGAGGTTTCAGTTAGACTCTCAGAAGGACTTCCTGAAAAAGTGAACTTCTGCCTTGCAGACAGTGAAGAACCACAGGACTTTGCTGCCCTTGTTCCAATCCTGTTGGCTCTAATATGGTCCTCCCTGCGGCGAAGGCAGCACCAGAGGGCATGTACTTAGATGGGAGGTAGAAAAGGGGGGCCCTCTACCCTGTTTGTGGTTTTTCCCCCAGACCACGTGTGAGAATCACCCAGGTGGGGGAGACTCTTTGGGAAATCTGCCGCCAGCCCCACCCTGGACCAATTAAATCAGAGCCTCTGGGCATGGGGAATGTGCCATAAGATTTTTTCTTTAACTTTCCAGGTAATGTGTATGTGTAGCCAGGCCTGAGGACTTCCTCAACCCTCTGCCCAGACCTCCCACTGAAGGGAGCAAAATAGCCTAACCCCTTGGTCTCCTGGTTTCCAGATCAACCTCCCCACCATGTTCACTGCATTTTTCTTCAGAGAAGCTGGGATCTTCAAGCTCCTCTTCCTGACTACCTGCACCCCTGTCCACTGCGCTCTTCTGGCCAGTATCCCATTGTGGGTAAAATCATGGGCACTTGGGCTAAGTCCTGCCTCTGCCACTTGCTAGCTGTGTGATCTCAGGCAGTTAACTTCTCTAAGCCTCAGTTTCCCCATTAGCAAAGTGGAAACCAAAATAGGTTGTTGGGGGATTAAGCAAATTGATGCACATAGAAGAATGCAGGACAGAGCTGGCCCGCAGGCAGCCCTCAGTAGCGGAAAGCCCCATGAGGACCACAGACTCCTGCCCACAAATGGGGTGGAGAGGCACCCCGTGCTTCCTTTCGGAATGCAACATTCCTTGCCTTTTCCACATTGATCCAGCCTCTCCCAACAGCCAGTGGCATTCCCATCCTACTTCTTCCATGCTCTCCTTCCTGCACATACTGCTCCTCTCCTTTGGGTATTCATAACTGAATCTTCCCTCCCTGGTGACTTGGGGACTTGTCAGAAACACCAGCTGAGCTCCAATCACCAGGCGGAAGAGAGGGAGGGAGACAGAGACAGAAGAAGCCTGACTCACTGCCAGCTAACTGCTGTCCCCAGCACCCTAGCCCCGCCTCGCCTAGCCTCCTGGCCCCACAACCCCAGCCCCACTCCAGTTTCCAGGCTCCTTCTGCACTCCCCCAGGATTCATCTGCACTACATCATCCCCACCCAGCTCCCCGCTCCTGGGATAAAGCCCAGAGTGGGAGCAAAATCAACCAGGCAGAAGGAGAAGTCTGGACTGAAACCAGAAGAAAGGGAGCTCATGACTTGTCAGGGGACCTGGGGCTTGGTCTCCTTCCTGCCACTTACCAGCTGTGTGACCTTAGACAAACCACCTAGCCTCTCTGAGCCTCCACTTCTCACTGGTGATGTAGAGGCTAATAACCTCAGGCCACCTCCTTAACAAGAGTAAAGCTCCTCACAAAGGATGTTCCATGGCTATGTGAACTACAAGGAGCAGACCCCTGCCCCCACCCAGCCTGGGAAGTGGGACCCCAGAGAAAAGCAGCTGGAGGAGCAAGACAGGGTCTGAATAGACCCAGTTGGCAATCCCCATGGCAGCATCTAGGAGCCCCAGAACCCCCTCTCCAAGCCTGGGGTCGGTCAGAAAGTCTGGGGATGCCAGGGGTGAGCAAGGAAGCAGAGCTGTCTCACAGTGTTTTAAAAATCTATCAGCCTCTCACATCAAATTAAAATGTAAATAGCAGCTGGTCTGGGCAGGACCTCAGGGGTGACAGGAGCCAGCCTGTGAGTAATTTCACAGACGGGAACCGGTTACATCAGATTCTGACAACTGTCTTGTTTCTGAAATTGATTTCCTCTCCCCTCGGCTTGCTGCCCCAGGAGGGTCCTGGAGTGAGGGGAGGGGGTGATTCTGCTCAGCCTGGTGCCTTCCTCCTCTCCATTGCATCTGCCAAGAAGGCCCCGGCAGAACCAGGAGGAGAAAATCTGAAATTTCTGCGTGGCTGTAAGGCAGTGGCCTGGGTGCCCAAAGGCCCAGCAAGTCTCCTCCCTGCCCTGGAGTGAGCCTAAGCATGGACTCAAGCAGGGGGACCAAGGGCATGAGTGGGGAACAGGAGAGGTTGGTGTCCTGCACTTGGGAGCTTTCCCACAAATACACTGAGTCTTCTGTAGAGATGCTTCTGTCCTGTGGAGTCTCCCAGCCAGGGACAAGGGTACAAGGACCCTGCAGTAGATGACATGCACCATGCCAGGGAAGGTCTGTTCAATGCCCATAGGAGGGACAACTGCAATGACATGGCTTATCAGGGAGTCATCTGTGGCCTCTACCAGGCTTGCCCCAATTTGGTCATGCATAGTGCCAGGTCCTATACCAGGTGCTGGGGCTCCAAGGCTTTGAACAACACTGGTCTGGTTCACACAGGACTTCCTCCAGGACCCCAGGGAAATGCACCACCCTCTCCACCTAAAGGGTCCATATCGGAAGGAGCTATGTATTAGAGGTGGCTGACCTACATGGGTCTCCCTGATGCCTCTAGGCCCAGCCCCTCTCTGTTCCCAGGTCCCCAGAGACTCTCTCCCCACGTGCACCCCTCTTTGTAAAAAAAAATTAGGTTTTCCTCGCTGTTAATTGAATTACACTGCAGGAAAGCAGAGAAATTGTATCTCATTAAAGCCTCCTGTGTCCTATTGGAGCACCATGTTGCCTCTGTGGCTGCTATTAGCATTTGTCACAGAGGACTCAGCCCTGTGCCTACAATCCCTCCCCTTCTCCCCTGCTGAGCCCCTAAAGCAGCCATCCCTGACGCCCACCTTGGGAGCGCCCTGCTGGAGCTGCCCACCACGAAGAAGCCCCAGCTCTTTGGTGACAGCCAAATTCCATTTTCCAAAGCCAGAGACTCTGTGTGTGCACAGCAGACAGACAGACTACAAGGTGTCTGTCCCCCACGACCACAGTAGCAGGGGCTTAGAGAGGGAAGAACTGCCTTCTGGAAGCCTCCGTCTCCTCATTTGAAAAATGGGGATAATAAGACTTCTCATGGTTGTTGCTGAGGGGGAATCATTGAGCAGTAAGCCAAGAAGCAAAGCATCTCACTTATTGCCAGCTCCGTCATGGGCATCCAGGGGGGCCCCCAGGGGGGCCACGGAGCTTAGTCAGGACCCAGGCTTTGGAGCCAGGAACATGAACAGGAGCTACTTCACATGAATTAATTCAGTTAAAGTCCTAGAATAATGTCAGCACACGGTACGTGGTAAGTTCGCAGTAAAAGGTAACGATAAAAATGTGTGTGTGTGTGTGTGTGTGTGTGTGTGTGCGCGTGCTGTGTGTAGAGGAAGGGCGCACTTACTAATGCCTGGCTATGGGGAGATGTGCCTGAGCAACCACTTCAGGATATTGACATGCAACTGACAGTTGTATCATGTTATGTGTATGTGACACCTCAGGTGAGTCCATGGTAGAGGTCAGAGTACAGGCAGTTACGGCAACCGTGTTTGTGACTTTAGGATGTGTTTTTATCACTGCTTTGTGTGTATGTGTGTTTGTGGTGTGTGTGTGTGTGTGTGTCTTTGCAGTTGTAGGTAGGTGACTGAACATGAACATCTCTCTAGGGAATTCTTGGGGTGGGGGTCTGTCTGTAACCCAGAAAGTCCTCTGGTGCTATGAAGCCTTAGTGCTATGAAGGTTCAGGTTCCGTTGTGTTTATGACTGTGATTCAGTGGAGCACAGAGACCTTGTGAACCAGAGCAAGAAGCAAAGAGGAGGCAGAGGGAAGAGGAGAGCAGGTAGGACGGGGCAGTGGCCGCCCTGGACCCCTGTCTCTGAGGGGGTTGTCTTGTTAAGCCCATTTCTACAGCAGCCGAAAGGGCTGGGGTCCTCAGGTTGTGTGTGCAGAGGGGCACTGTGGCTTTAGAGGCCGGGGACAGGGCAGGGGAAGGGGCACAGGGGTAGAGTTCTCTGTTCTGGTGTTGGCAGGGAAACCAGGTAGGGCAGAGAGAAAAGAGGAGGCAGGTTCTCTGCTTCTTGCCTAGGACAGAGGGTTCAAGATCCTATATGCGAGGAGAAGAGTATGCTGATTCACAGAATTGCCTCCCAAAGTAGCCAGATTCCCAGACCATCTTTCCCATCTCTCCAGAGACCCAGACACTCCCAGGGCCAAGGTCCTCCAATCCTGTAGGGATCTCCTCTACAGTGCTTGAGACTGCCTACCTCTAGTGCAGGAACTCACTGCCTCCCACCGCAGCCCTCTCCCTAAACAGCAAAAACTACCAGCAGATTCCTTCTCCATCAAAGAGAAGGTTGATCCTTCCCCCTTTATCAAAGAACCCTGGTGTCTTGTCCCCCATCCCACTCCCTGCCTGGGCACCCATCGATGCCCGGTTTTCAGCCACTCTTCAAACGGCACAGTGTGAAATATGCCCATCTTCCTGGTCACGCTCCAGCTCATTAATGTCCTCCGCCAAGTGGAGTACCCAGAACCAGCCCTCATAAGTCCCCTGGGGCTTGTGCTTATGATGCTAAAGAACTGGGAACTGGTTCTCCCAGCCTTGCTTTACCTTCCTTCCCCACTCAGGTTACAGTTCTTCGTGGTAAGCACCGCCCTCTCCCATCAGACCACCTGTCACACTGCCTGCTTCTTGAATAGCAGTGGGACCCCTGAGTGGACTGCTTCCCTGTGTGCCCTCAGTTCCTTCATTTGTAAAACAAAGTATAGATGCCCCATACCTATGCCATGCGACAGAAACAAAACATGAGCCACGCAGGTAATCTGAAAACTTCTCATTGTCGCATGTTCGAAAAGGGAAAAGAAACAGCTGAGACTCGTTGTAATCGTACACAGTTGACCTTGAACAACATGGGGGAAGGGGTGCTGACCCCCCAAAGTAGGAAAAAAATCCAAATATAAATTTTGACTCCCCCAAAACCTAACGACTAATAGCCTACTGTGGACCAGAAGACTTACCGATAACATTAGCTGTCGATTAACAATTATTTTGTATGTTGTGTGTGTTCTCGACTGTATCCTTACTATAAAGTCAGCTAGAGAAAAGAAAATGTTACTAGGAAAATCATAAGGAAGAGAAATACATTTACAGTGCTATATGCTGTACCTGATTTTTAAAATCCGCATGTAAGTGGACCCATGCAGTTCAAATCCATGGTATTGAAGGATCAACAATGTTACTTAACTCAGTGTATCTAAAATATTAACATGTAGCCAACGTAAAATTATCACTGGTACATTTTACATTATTTCCTTCCTGTGTATATGAAGCCCCGTGTGAGGCTACAGCACTTCTCAGTTCTAGAGGCTACATTTCAAGCGCCCAGTAGCCTATGTGACTTGTAACTGCAACATTGAACATTATCTGGGCTCTGCAATTCTAGGGCTCTGTGAGTCTGCGACTAGCCCGGCAAGTCACATCTGAAGGAAGGCATGTGTTTATTTGGTGCTTTTCTTGGATCAGGAAGGCAAGAGAGCCCTGGGGTTTCTCGAGCAGCTGCTGTACGGCAGCCATGCTACATCTATGGACCCTATTTGCCCCCATAACAGCTCTACAGGGGAGGTGTCCTGTCTTCTTATCACAGGGGAGGAACCTGAGGCTCACAGAACTTGATTGTACTCTGCTGAAGGCTGCACAGCTGGTGAAGACACAAGTAGAACCCATGCCTGCCTGGCCCCCAATCCCTTCAAGTTGGTGGGGAGCCACAGAAGCAGTCTCCTCTTCTTAGATGGGCTCCCCTGAACATGTTCTGAGCTTTGAGGCTGTGAGGACAGCATTGGGTTGTGTTGCATGATGCTCACTGCAATAACAATGGGGAAGGGAAACCCACCCCAGGCCCCAAGTGTGATTGTTACTCAGAGCTGAAGGACCGAGTGACATCTCTGGAGTCCCCCTTGTCTCTGGTTGCCCCCATGTCTGTCTCTTTAAACAAACATAATTGGGAAGACTTCTTGAGGTGGGACTGCCATGTACGGATGCACAGGTTGTGCACTGCTCAAAGGTGCCTAGTCTAAGGGGCAAGTGGAGTCTGAAACCCAGTTTCTACTCCATTGGCCAAACTATGGCTCTTGGCACCAGGTCGCATCCAGCCAGAGAGGTGCCTTTATCATTCACACATGTGCCCTGCACAGGCTAGCACGACCCTCCCTAGAGAGCAGAAGAGGAATGTGCCGCAAGTTTCTTGCTCTGGTGCAGAGACTTGAAGTCCTCCTTCCAGAGAAAGTCTCTTCCTTTCTCTCTTCTTCCTCAGGCCTCTGACCTCTACTGACACTTGACCCTGCTCCCACCCCACCCCCACACGCGCACACATACACACACACACACTCCTCTGCATGGACATCCCCCAACTCCTCCATGGTCTCAGCAGCATCTCAGAAGTGGAACTCCTCTTCCCCAGGAAGGCCTCAGGGCTTGGCCCACCTGGGGGTTCCCGGCCTCCATCTCTGACCATTCGCAGCCCCCATACCCCTGCCCCCTCTCCCCTGCATTTCAGTCCTCCAGAACATAAATGGAGGCATCTGCAATGCAAGTCCCAACGTGTTGATGTAAAATCTTACTCTATATTCTACCCAGGTTTATATGAGTGAATTATGCAAATCTTTGATGGAAAATATTCCTCCACACATCCTTGAAAGTGTAAAACCATAGTCAATAATTCATACTTGGATGTCTCTGACTGCAGGCTTTTTCTTCATTATAACTTGCACCTCGTTATTTGTCTTTCGCGTTTTATTGTATATCCTGGTGTAATGCCGTGCATTATAAAATTTATCGGCTTCATTATTTGATGAGCTGGGGGCAAGGATTGGCTGAGAGGCTGGTGCAGGGGCCGGAGGGTGTCGAGTCCCGTATGACAGCAGGCTGACAAGATGGCTGGCTGCACAGTGTGGCTTCCGGCACGCCAGACACCACCCTTCATCCCCCACACCTGCTCCAGATGTGTCCTCGCCCGGCATCAGGCGTCTCAGGACACATCGTTATGGCTGCATGGCATCTTTGTCCTCAGGAGTCAGGTGATGCAGGAGAGTTTCTGGGAAGAACTTTGTCTGAGTAGGTCCTTAAAGCTGGAGGGGAGAGAAATCCTGAGAGCACTGGGAGGGAAAGAAAGGGTTAGCCACTGAAGCAGAGCAGGGACATGGTGCCCCGAGGGGAGCCAGGGCTGGTTGCACAGAGGAGATGGGAAGCTTTCTTGCACAGTTGCCCAAGCAGGCGGATGGTGATGGGGTCTGTGAGCTGGGTCTCTGCTCTGCAGAATTCAGTGTGAGGAGGGGTCCTCTCCCCACTGTGGATGGGGGCAGGAAGGTGGGATGGTGTCCAATTCTTACGGTCCAATAGTCAAGCACTGCCCAGCCCAGCCTGTGAGCTCCAGGTTGGCTAATGGGCACTCCTGTGGGGTCAGAGCCACAGGATACTCTGAGAGGCAGGTTTTCCCAGGAAGGTAATGAGGGAAAGGCAAGGGCAAGGATGGTCTTCAGTTGCATCAGACCCCTCACCTCTCTGAGGTCTGCCTCTGCTCAAGCAGGTCTCACCAGTTAGGGTATACCCTTGCTTCCCCACTGATGCCCCACTGAGTCTGGCATGCATTTCCCCAGCCTCGTACTTACCCTTCTGTGCGGGAATTGCTAGACTTGTCTCTTCTCACCGCTACTGTGAAACTCCTTGAGATCTGATGTGTCCTATTCACTTAGAACACAACACAAGGCCTGGCACATAATAAACCCCCCCAAAATGCTTGTAAAACAGCTGAATGGTGCCTTCCCAGATAGTCCTCAGTCACAGTCATTTCTCCTAATACCTCTGTGCGGCACTCTTCAGATCTTCCTCCTTTTCATGTTGCTCATGCAGGTGTCTCGCTCCCCTTCCCTTCTCTCCCTCCTGCCTCTCCTCCCAGGCAAGGACCCTGTCTCACATCATGTGTGTCCCCCCCCAAGCCTGGTACAGTGCCATGGAATGGCTTAGGTGATCGATGCATGTTTGTTGAAATGGTTGGAGGAGAATGGTTGGGGGGGGGGAGGTTACTGGCAGCCAAGATCATCATCTTTCTCTCTGCCCCTCTGCTCCTACTGCTGCTGGCCAAGGTGCTCAGGCCCAGAAGAGGGTCAAGATCTAGATGCTTCTTTTCAGGGCAGAAGGAGGGGGTCTCCTGATGGCCACCTGGGGCCTTGGTTCCTTCATGATGATTTTCACAGGTCAGCATCGAGGGGTGGCGGTGGGGAGGGTCACAGACCGGTTAGCACTGCTGGAGGGACCTTGATCACAGAGATGCTCGCCAGGCTTTTAGGTTGCGTTTTGTTTGGAAGAACAGGGGAATTTCTCAGCGGTTCAAAAAGAGCAAACCAGCCGAGCCAGAGCCATGGAGAGAGCCTGAGCCGTGAACACAAAGCAGAGGCCACCGCGCTGTAGAGCAGGGCTCCTAACCCGGGGCCCAGGGACCACCCCCATGAACCTGATTCAAGGAGTCCATGATGTGGGGTCAGAAAAGAAAGCACACCTTTTTTTCCACCAACTTATAACTGAGATGTAGTATTTCCTTCCGTTTTGAATATAAACAACAAAGCCCGGCAATAGCAGTACCCGGGGCAGTACCACAGACATTTCCACACTGCTGTTCTAGCTTGTGTCTCCAGATACCCTCCCTGCTCGTGGCTGTTCAAGCCTTGTGCTACTGTAACCCAGCACTAGATCGCCTTTGATAGTGAGTCATAAAAATATATATATATTGATCACAGAACTATGCCCCTGGGGCAAATAATACATTATATATTAATTAAAAATTAAAAATATATATATTGATATGGGATATACTATATGAAAAGTTTGCTTTTGAAGGTTTTTAATATTTGTATCACCATACTTCAATACATTTGGTTCCTTTGTAATTCTATGTATGTTCTGCATTTTAAAGTATTCTGGAGTGGGGTCCACGGAATAGGAGAATTCCTGGTGAAGAGAGAGGCCACTCTAGTCATGGGTGGGAGGGGGAAAGGGAGATAGGCGAGTGGGGCTTCCTACTGCCCCACAATTTTGAGACCTTGTCCCTGGGGCTGAGGCGCTCCGTGGGGAGGGGCGGCGGGGGCGGGGCCTCTGCACCGGCACATGCCCCTCCCCCAGCCCAGCCGTCCCCTTACTGGGGCCTCCTGCACCTCCTCCCCTTCCCAGTCCCAGCCATGATCACCTCCCACCCCAACACCACCATCGCCATCAAGGGTCACCCAAAGGAGCTCAACTGCACCGCACGGGGTGAGCGGCCCATCATCATCCGCTGGGAGAAGGGGGACACGGTCATTGACCCCGACCGAGTCATGCGGTATACCATCGCCACCAAGGACAACGGCGACGAGGTTGTCTCCACGCTGAAGGTGAGCGACCATCCCCTGGTCTCAGGGGGACCCCAAATCTCAGAACGTGGGGCTCCCACAGTTTTACATCTGTATCTAATGGAGGTGAATGGGGATCTGGGACCCCTCCCCCAACCCCAAAAGGCACCTTCCCTTTTCTGTCTATTCAGAAACCTCTGCCTTAGAACCTCCCTATGTCTCCTTCCTGACAACCCCACAGCCATTAAATGTGTGGAGCCCCCAGCCCCTCTCCCTTTTCTGGAACCCCTGGACTCCATCCTCCCTCCCATCCTCAGCTCCTCCTTCCCTCTGGGACTCCTCAGTTCCTCCCCTTGTCCTGGGACCCTCAGCCATTCCCTCATTCTTAAAACCCTTCAGCACCCTTTCCCCCTCTCTCCTGGGACCCTTCAGCTCTTTTCTTTCTTCCTTTTGGACTCCCTCGGCCCCCTCATGCCTGGACTCTTCCAGCCTCCATCCTTGGAACTTCCTGGGAAGAGGAGCCCCTTGACAAAGCCCCTTATGGGTCCCCCTCCCAGAAGTGGCCTAGCTGATCCCCATGAGAGTGGGCCCGCTTCAGCAGACAAGTTCTAAAACACTCTCCCCATTTCCTCCCTCTCTCCCCATCCTCCTGCCCCTGCTGGCCACCTCCCAGCTCAAGCCAGCTGACCGTGGGGACTCTGTGTTCTTCAGCTGCCATGCCATCAACTCATATGGGGAGGACCGGGGCTTGATCCAACTCACTGTGCAAGGTACCCTCACCTGCCCTACCATTCCTAACCCCTTCCCCAGGGAGCCAGGTGCCCACCGCTAACTCCACCTCAAGATCGGGGCATCACCCACACTGTGGTGGAGGATAATGGGAAATGGCCCCTGGGAAGGGCCTTCCTCCACTCTTCCTTCTGGCCAGAGTTGGGGCAATAAGGGCCCTTCCAGGCACACTTTAGACAGCAAGGTTTACTCTGGCCCCATCCCTGTAGAACACATTGCTGCTTCCAGAACTGGAGGCATCTGGGTTTGTGGGCTCAGACTCTGGAGAAAGTGAGAGAAGGGAAAGTCAAGCTGGGAAATGTTGGAAGCTCTTCATGGAGGACAAACAGGGCATCGGGTCAGAGGAAATCCCTACAAGAAGGCCTGTCCCCCACCCCAACCACAGGCCAAGGAAGAGAGGGTAACAAAGAAGGAAACCAAGCATGGCCCCTTCTCGGGCTCTGAGCGCCACTGCTGGGCCTCCCAGTCCCCCCTTGTCCAGAGCCTAGGGTTCAGGACTCTTGGCTAGAGCACAGTTGTCACCAGTCCCCAGGGATACAATTGAACCCTGGTCATCTCTGCAGATAGGCAGTGGCTGAGTTCTCTCCTGCCATCCTCACTTCTGCTCCTTTCCTCTGCCACTCCCCAGAGCCCCCTGACCCCCCAGAGCTGGAGATCCGAGAGGTAAAGGCTCGGAGCATGAACCTGCGCTGGACCCAGCGGTTCGATGGGAATAGCATCATCACAGGCTTTGACATCGAATACAAGAACAAATCAGGTAGGGTGAAGCCTCCGCCTTCCACTGCCCTTGTGCCCTGGCCCTGACTTTGCCCCTCTGGTGGGACAGTCCCTGAGCCTCCAAGCTGCCCAGCTAAGGCAAAGACGCCAGCACCACCAGTGTACAAGCTCCTGTGGCTTGTAAGAGAGGGTATCTGGTTGGGCTAAGAATTCTGTGAGAGGGGCAGATGGACCCGCAATTGATGTGAAGAGAGGGTCAGCCCCTTCTTTCCAGGACTGTCCCTGGACCAAGATCTACAAGGTGGTCTGGCTTAAAGCATGGAAAGGCCCAGAGCTAAGGGGCTATGGGCTGTGTCTGTGGGGTCAGAGACATCATGGGTTTGGCCAGGTCATCTGGGAACTCCTGGTTTGGGATGATGGGATGTGTGGGGGTCAGAGAGCTGATCTTTGCTGCTCTCTGGGGGATAGAAAAGCCTAAATCTAAGTGTTGCCCTCCTGGTAGCCCTTCAGAGCCCTCCCCTGGGACCCTCGCTAGCCCCCATGAGGCCACCTGCCACTGGGAGGCCCTGTGGAGCAGGTCTCCAGGGAAATGGGGCTCCATGGTCAGGTGGCAGGAATGGAAAGGAGGGGGCCTCCGAGGGGACAAGAGCATCGGAGGGGACCAAGCCACAGAAGAGCTATAGAGGTTCGTGTTTGTGTCTGTGTGACTGTCTCTGGAAGGTATGTGAGAATGGGTTACAGGGGTTCCCCCTGAGAGGGCATCTGGGGGACCCTGGTGTGTGAGCGAGGGGAAAACCTACTCCTCGTTCTGGATGCTTTTGTACCTTTGAATTCACATAAGCCTATGTAAGCTTTTTAAAACAAGTTAGAAATCAAATTCCAAAACAGAGTCTGGAGCCCTCAGCCCTCCCCAGCACCACTTCTGCCACCAATTCTAGCTCATTTTCCAGGTCTTAGGGTAGATCCAAGATTCTGTCTCTCCCGAGGCCTTCCAGACCCTTCCTCTGGTCCTTGACACAGCACGTGGCCAGTGCCTAGCTGGGTGTCCTCTCCTCTGGATGTACCAAGTCCCGGTCCCTGCTGTCTTCCCAGCACCTGGTGCATGGCCCACCCCATGATAAGCATTCAGGAGAGGGCAGCTGAGTGAGTCCAAGTGAGACACAGCAAAGCAAAACCTCTTGAGAAGCAGCTCTGTCCGGGTCCCTGGGTCAAATGCCTCTGATACTTGGTTTTACAGGGTTCTACAAGGTTCTACATCTCTAATACAGGGTTCTACAGCTACCCTCAGAAGCTTATGGTCTGGCTGGGGAGGAAAGTCAGTTGGCAGCTAGCCACCCGGGAGTCCACACTGAGTGCAGGGGAGTGGTGAGAGGAGGGGCTGCCATTCACAGGGACATCAGGGAAGTGTCTTTTGTCCCTGTAGATGCCGCATTGAGAGCTAGGACTTGGGGACTGAGAGGTGTTGGGCCTGGATTCAAGGAAAAGGGAAGGGCCAAGCCCGAGTGGGGCTCTGCAGGGAGCTGTCCCATCTAGCAGAGGGCTCCCGGATACGGTTCAGAGTTAATGTGTTCCAGGGCCATGTTGGGAGGCGGCCTCTGGGCTGAGTTTTTACCTTGTTGGGGAAGGTCACTGAGAGCTCCCAGAGAGAGATTTGGGTACCATGGTGCCCTGGAAAGATCCATCCAGCGTCCATGGAAGAATGGGTATTTGGGAAGTGAGACGCGGGCAGAGACACAGGGCCCAGAGGGGAGAGGAGGCTGTGTTCATCTCAGGTCTCACAGCTTCCTGAGGCTGGCCCGGGAGCCATACAGGGAGTGGTGGGTCTGCAGGCCCACGTCCCCAGGTGGTGGTGGGCATTCCATCTCCCAGCAGCTTGCCGCGGCTGGCGGAGCTCTGCTCCGTCATTGTCGCAGGTGGGAGAGGATGCCTGGGTTCTCCCTCGCACTTTTGCCCCCTGCTCCCTGTAACTGCCTCCCTGCCTTCCTCCCCCGTGCTGCTCCAAGCCCACTCACCCCCACGGACCACGCTCTAATGTGTGCAGACCTTCCCTGGAGCACCACGGAGCCAGGCGAAACTGAGAACCTCACACATCTGGAGAGCAGGGCTGAAGAGGCAGGCGGGAAAGACGCTATTTTCAGGGCCCACCCGTGTCTTCCCCAGCCTCCTCTGGCTTTCCTGCAATGAACAACTACCATACCCGCCCCCAGAGCTGGGGGCACCAGGATGGGTAGGCAGAGCAGAGAGAGGGGTAACGAAGACTCGTCCTTCATTAAGGGTTTTGCACCTGTAAAAAAAATAATAAATCACAGGATCAAGAGCACAGAGCCACTGGCAGGTCCTTTCCCCTGTCTTTGGGTTGAAGTACTCCAGACCATCCCACCGCAGTGGGCATCTGTCCCCTATCCCGGTGGGCGCTGAGCAAACGTAGTTACGTGGGAGCTGCAGGGAGCCATGCCTGGCACCAGGCAGAAGCCGTGAGCACAACCCAGCTTCCTTGTCTGCGGGCGGGAGTGGTGGTGCCGATCCCGAGGGACTGTTTTGAGGATTAAAGAGAAAACATCCAGCCCAGGGCTACAGCAGACCTTTCATAAATGTGAGGTCCTCACTCCCATTGAACTCCTGTACCTCATGTGGCAATTTCTAGTCCTATGGGCCTTGCAGGCTGAGACAGATGTCTGTCAGTCAGCAACGTGGACTGAGCTCCAGTAGTTTTCTTGCAGAATCATGCAGCCGCCACGTGGTACGGGGAGAAAAAGAAGTAGGAGGCAGAGTGTTGCCTTTGGAGCTTCTAGAGCATTTGGAGTGAGAACATACACTGTGTACACGCACATGGGCACACACATGTGCACACACACGCCTTCAGAACCATTACAAAACACTATCCAATCAATTGCAACACACCACAGACTATATTACGTGATCAATGAAAAAGACATCCTAGGGAACAGATGAGTGATTCAAAGGAAGGAGGGGGCTGGACATGTGTGCACACACGTGTGCGTGTCTGTGTGTGTGTTTATGTGTAAATAGATCTTCTTCCACACATGGAGTAGTAGAACAATAACAATTCTCAAAGCAGAAGACTTAGGTTGGATTGACCCAGTGTCGGAGCTGTGTGATCTTCAGCAAGCCACTTTGGGCATCTGTTTATCTATCAAATGGGGCCAATAGCATGTCATTCTCAGAGTGGTTGTAAGGGTTAAGGGAGTATGAGGACTTACGTGGAAGTGCTTAGCACAGAGCCTGGCACATGCCTAACTCTCCACGGGTGCCCTTCCCATGCCTCTGTTCTCCCTCCCTCTCTCTTCCCCCTGCCCCAAACCACACCCATGCTGCATGCTGGGTCCAGACCAGCTGCTCCCGACCCCCTTCTTTGCCACAGTTTTGTCCTTGCCAGATTTTCTGCTGTGTTGCTCGTCGTGCTAATTTTCCAAGGGAAATTACCAAGTCTGCCCTTTCTAAACCATCCCGCTCACGCTGACTTCTCCTGGCCCCAGGCAGCAGAGTAATAATACATGAATGCTGAATGATAAATAGCACCGTCCACACAAATCTATCAGATGGCGCGGTGCAGTTTTAAAAATGCAGACACTACATTTCGCTTCTGTTCCCCAAGCAAGGAGCAGGGATGGGTTCGTCGAGGATGGCCCTCCAAGCCCAGAAGGCAGCCTCATGGTGCGAGCTGCTGGCCACCGAGGGGTGAGCCTGCCTGGTGTGCTGTGTCGTTCTGTGTGAGCCAGAGTGTGGCTGTTAGAAGGACTGGTATTGGGAAGTTGTGAGCTGTCACTGTGACCCAGGGAACCTCCTCTCGGTCCTGCAGAGAGATTGCCATTGGGAGCAGAGGGGCATTTAGGGCCGTGATACAAGGAGGGAGGAAGTCAGAGATGCAAGATGGATTTGTTTCCCAAGCGCAGGCAGCTAAACCCTCCAGATGTGGCTTTTATCTGAGCTGTTCCCCCTCTACAGCAAATGAGTCTCCTAAAAAAAACAGAGGCTCCAGGTCCCCTGCCGGCAAGCAGCCCACAGAGTAGAAGGCACTGACATCTCCCCAGCCACTTCCTTATTTTTTTAAGAAGAATATTTTGCATCAGAAACCCTTTGATGAAGAAAGGGAGAGAGAGCCCTTAATGAAATATGTTAATCTGGGTAAGCCAGGCTCATATGAAAGGGAATATTAAAAGAGACAATATTCGCCAAAGCTAGTGCAGTACTCTGAGAGAGCTGAAAAGGAAAGAGAAGAAAATAGGGCCCCTAATTTCAGCTATTCAGGGTCAGAGAGATGGCAGTGATCAAGTTTGGAAAATCAGCTAGAGGTCTTCAGATTTGACTCTGATGCATTAGCCTGGGAGGGCTGTGGGGAGAGAGTTTTTGTGCCAACATCAAAGATGATTTGGGAACACCAGGTCAAATCCACCTGCAAATGATGGGTTTTTACTAGAGAAAAGGGGGGCCCCCTCCTGTGATTGGCAGCTAAGTGTGGCAAGGAAGGGGAAGGCAAAGCAAAGGTATTTATTGTGACTACAAAATGCAGAGGAACACCAAGTCCAAAGTAAAGGACAGAAAGGGGCTCTGATCCAACCAGCAGTGGGTTACAAGTGCCCAGGACATGCCAAGTGAGGGAGACAGGCAAAGACTTAGACATGGCTCCTGCCTTCAGGGAGCTTAGCATCTCCTTGGGCAGTTACTGCTGAAACCATGAGCCCCAAACAATAGAGAAGGCTGTAAATGCTGTAGGAGTTCAGAGGAAAAGAGTGGTGAACGGTAAAGCCAGATGTTGCAGGGCCTCGGGTCATGTAAAGAAATTTTGTTGTTACCCCAAGGGCAAGGAAAAACTGTTGAAGAGTTTTATGCAAGGGGATGGCAGTACCAGATTGGTGTTAGAAGAGACCACTCTCAATGCCAAAATAGTGTTTGGCCTGTAAGAAGTGCTTGATCATATTTATGGGATGAATGACAGCTGCAGTGTGGAGAACAGATGGAAGAGGGCACAGAATGGGTTCTGGGAGGCTAGCTAGTTAGGATGTTATTTTCCTGGTCCAAGTGAGAGATGACAGTGGCTTGGCCTGGGGCAGGGATAGAGATAGAGAGAAATGGTGAGATTCAAAAGATACATGGGACACAAAAGCTACACGGAACATGAAAGCTATAAGACTTTATAGAGAGAAGAGTCCAGAATAACACCTAGCATCCCATTTCCTGAGATAGGGACCCCAGGAAGGTGATGGGTTTATAGGATGTATGGTCAAGACTTCCATCTTAGACGTGTTGACTGTGGACGCCTTTGAAACATGCAAGAAGACATGTCAAAGAAACAGTTGGCTATAAAAATCTTGAGCTCATAGGAGACATCCAGCTGGGCACAAACCTTTGAGTTACCTGTGTATAGATGGAAATAGAAGCCAAGTGTGGGGAAAGTTTACGAAATGAGAGAAAAAGAACCTAAGAGGGAGCCTGGAAGAACTCCATCTAACCATTAGTGGAAGGGTAAGGGAGATGCATCTGGGAAAAAGAGAGAGAAAAAATAGTCCAAAACATAAGAGAAAAGCCAGAGAGTGTTTTATCAGGGAAGCCAAGGAAAGAGTGTTTCAAGAGGAAGGGAGAGATTCAAGTGTTGAACACTTGAGAGGCCAAGTGAGAAATCAGTCTTGGTGACATGGGGTCACCTACACCATGGAGACATAATGCTGATATCATGAGGGGGTGTGAGGAGTAAATGGTGAGTGTTTATTGTCCAGACCACACCTGGTGCATCACAGATGTTTGGTAAATATTAGCACTTCTCCACTAAAGTCAGCTGGTGTGCCCCACCCCCACACTCCCCCATGGCCCTGCTGAAGCCAGCAGGTGCATGTAGTCCTCACTGGGGACAGCCCTAGAGCACCTCTGTCTAGTACAGAGGTGTTTCAGGTACAGAGGTACAGAGGTACAGAGGCCTGGCTTGTGTTTCTGGGTCCCATGGATCTGAAACAATCAGAGAGAAAATTCTTGGCAGGCTCTCAACCCCAGGATACTGCACAGACAGCAGACTGAAACAACCCAGTCTTCCTGTGCAAAAGACTTGTTTTCTTCTCATGGAGCTTCAGCCTGAGGGACAGGCTTCAGGTCACATCCAGAGATTACCAAAATGTTCTAAAGAATGTGGGCTGGCGGAAGGCCACCTTTGTGCTTTCCCTTGGCCTCACGATAGCTCACCAGTACATCCCAGAAAGGAGCTCAGACATTTGTCTGGAGCCTTGATTTTTTGCAACTGTTGCCAAGAGGACACCTCCAGATGGCCTGCTCTAGAGGTCAGCAGGGTTTGTTATTCTGGTCCCAAAAGACAGTATGTATCTGTATACTTTAAAAGCTGCTGTCTGACAGTCTGGCTTCCAATCAGCTTCAAAGTCAGCAGGTGCTACAATCCCTCCCTCTGGAACACTGACGGGTCTTGGCACACCATCAACAACTGGGACCTATCAAGAATATACTTTTCTTAGACAATCACAAAGGTTCAAGAGACAACAACCAAGGGCTAGGGCAAGGAGAAACAATCTGGTTCATCTCCAACACAAGACCCCTTCAAGACAGGAAGAGGTGGCCATTTTACCTAATCCATAGAAACAAACATGAAGAGTCAAGCAAGATGAAGAAACAGAGACATATATTCCAAATGAAAGAACAAGATAAAACCCCAGAAAAAAAAAGAAACTTAATGAAATGGAGGTAAATAACTTACCTGATAAAGAGTTCACAATAATGGTCATAAAGATGCTCATAGAACTTAGGAGAAGAATGGATGAGCACAGTGAAGACTTCAACAAAGACACAAAAAATATGTTTAAAGTATCAAACAGAAGCCACAGAGCTGAAGAACACACTAGAGATATTCAACAGGAGACTAGACAAAGCAGAAGAAAAGATCAGTGACCTGGAAGACAGGTCAATGTAACTCTCCCAAATAGAGCAGCAAAAAGATAAAAGAATTTATAAAAGTGAAGACAGCTTAAGGGACCTATGGAACAGTAACAAGCAGAGTAACACTCACATTACAGGGCTCCTCAAGAGGAAATAAATGGGCAGAAAACTTAATTGAAGTGATAATAGCTGAAAACTTCCCTAACCTGTGTAGGGAAACAGACATCCAGATCCAGACGGCCCAGAGAGGTCCAGAGAAGATAAATCCAAAGAGACCCACACCAAGACGCATTGTCATTAAAATGTCAAAAATTAAAGATAAAGGGGAAATCTTTAAGACAGCAAGAGAAAAACAACTTGCTTGTGTACAAGGGAAACCCCATAAGACTATCAGCAGATTTCTCAGAAACTTTGCGGACCAAAAGGAAGCAGCATGACCTAGTCACAATGTCAAAAAAAAAAAAAAAAATCCCACCAAGAATACTCTTCCGGGCAAGGTCATCATTCAGAATTGAAGGACAGATGAAGAGTTACCCAGACAAACAAAAGCTTAAATGAGTTGCTCACCACTAAACTGGCTTAGAACAAATGTTAAAGGACTTCTTCAAGCTGAAGAGAAGGGGCACTAATTAGTAACAAGAAAATTTATGAAAGTAAAAAAAAATCTCACGGGTAAAGGTAAACATACAGTAAACGTCCTGGATTAGTCACTTATAAAGCTAGTATGAAGGCTAAAAGACAAAAGTATAAAAATATCTCTAACTATGATAATTAGTTAAGGGATACCCAGACACACAAGAGACCATGAGAAAAGAATTTAAGCATACCACTAAAGACAGTCATCAAATGACAAGTGAAGAGCCAAAGAAGGAATGGAGAGAAACTACAGAACAGGTGGAAAATAATTACTAAGTGGCAATAAGATCATATTTATGGGCATA
This sequence comes from Taxidea taxus jeffersonii, assembly GCA_003697995.1. NCBI lineage: Eukaryota > Metazoa > Chordata > Mammalia > Carnivora > Mustelidae > Taxidea > Taxidea taxus. The sequence goes on from RCUC01154592.1 coordinate 19,190, forward strand.
CCTGGGAGGTGTTGGTGGTTCAGATAACCAAGGTAAAGCAGGGCATACAAAAGTTATGCATATAGCATTGCTGTAGTCTTTTGAGTGTGCAAGAACATTATGTTTTTAAAAAACAATGTATTGTAGGGGTGCCTGGGTGGCTCAGTGAGTTAAAGCCTCTGTCTTCAGCTCAAGTCATGATTTCAGGGTCCTGGGATCAGGCCCCGCATCGGGCTCTCTGCTCAGTGGGGAACCTGCCTCACTTCCTCTCTCTCTGCCTACTTGTGATCTCTGTCAAATAAATAAAATCTTAAAAAACAAAACAAAACAATGTATTGTTTTTAAAAAGGTGCTAACCGTCATCTGAGCTTTCAGCAAGTCATAATCTTTTTGCTGGTGGAGGGTCCTGCCTCGGTGTTGATGGCTGCTGACTCACCAGGGTGCAGGTTGCTGAAGGCTGGGGTGGCTGTGGCAGGTTCTTAAAATAAGACAACAATGAGGTTTTCCACATCAATCAACTCTTCTTTCCACAGTTTCTCTGTAGTATGCGACGGTATCTGATAGCATTTTACCCGCAGTAAAACTTCTTTCAGAATTGGAGTCAGTCCTCTCAAACCTGCCATTGCTTTATCAACTAAGTTAATGTAATATTCTAAATCCTTTGTTGTTGCTGCAACAATCTTCCCAGCATCTCCCCCAGAAGAGTGTAGACACCACTTTCTGTGTTCATCTGTGAGAAGCAACCCCTCATCCGTTCAGGTTTATCGCGAGACTGTAGCAACTCGTCCCATCTTCAGGTTCCACTTCTGACTCTAGCTCTCTTGCTGTTTCTGCCACATCTGCAGCTACTTCCTCCGCTGAAGTCTTGGGCCCCTCAAAGTCTACATGAGGGTTGCAATCAAATTCTTCCCAACTCCTGTTAATGTTGGTATTTTCACCTCTTTCCATGAATCATGAATGTTCTTAATGGCTTCTAGAATAGTAAATCCTTTCTGGAAGATCTTCTATTTACTGTGCTCAGATCCATCCAAGGAATCACTATCTATGGCATCTAGAGCCTTATGAGATGTATTTCTAAAATAACAAGACTCGAAAGTCAAAATAATTCCTCGATCCACGGGCTGCAGAATGGATGTTGTATTCGCAGGCATGAAAATGACATTCATTGTCCATCTCCATCAGACCTCTTGTCATTGGTGCATTGCCAATGAACAGTAATATTTTGAAATAAATCTTTTTTCTGAGCAGTAAGTCTCAACAGTGGGCTTAAAATATTCAGCAAACCCTGTTATAAACAGATGTGCCAGCACCCACGCTTTGTTGTTCCATTTGTAGAGCTCAGGCAGAGTCAATTTAGCATAATTGTTAATTTTTTAATAAAAAAAACAATATGTTGCACACCCAGTGTGGAACCCAACAAGGGGCTTGAACTCACAACTCTGAGATCAAGACCTGAGCTGAGATCAAGAGCTGGACACTTAACCAACTCAGCCACCTGGGAACCCCTAACATAATCCTTGGGGGCCCCAGGGCTGGGGAAAGTTAAATGAGCAGTGGCTTCAACTTAAAATCACCAGCTACATTAGCCCCTAACCAGAGAGTCTACCTGTCCTTTGAAGCTTTGAAGCAGGGCATTGACTTCCCCTCTCTAGCTATGAAAGTTCCTAGATGGCATCTTCCAGTAGGTCGACTCTCTGAGCTAGGTCTTCTGGAAAACTCTCTGCAGCTTCCACATCAGCCCTTCCTGCTTCATCTTGCACGTTAAGGTTACAGAGATGGCTTCTTTCCTTAAACCTCATGAACCAAACAAACTCTACAAGCTTGAGATTTTTCTTCTGCAGCTTCCCCACCTCCCTCAGCCTTTAAAGAATTGACTAAACAAGAAATAACAAGTGTTGGCGAGGATGTGAAGGGAAAAAAAGGGAACTTTCTTCTACTGTTCGTGAGACC
>RCUC01154593.1:0-22397 GCA_003697995.1 Taxidea taxus jeffersonii
ATGAACCAGTGAGGACAAAGCAAGCTCAGCACTGCGAAGTGGTAGCAAGCCTCCCGCTGTTCTCACTTCCTCCCTGCAGCCCCTAGGGGATAGCAGTGGGTGCTCCCACCACTGACACATGTCTACGTCCAATCCACCCCTCGGTGATTCTGCCCACACCACTCTGGCCCCTTTCCTTCTCTTCCCACTGCAGTCAGTGGGCTTCGAGACATGTACAATCCCAGCCTCTTTACCTCGTGCCTCCTGCCCCCCAGTTTCCTGTGGCCAAGGAACTCACACCATCCAGCTTATCCTTCAAGGCTCTCCTTACCTGAAAGATGTCCATTCATTCTACCTTTATCTGCCCTTCCCTCCTGCCCACCCACCTCTATCCTTCCATTTACCAATATCCCAACCATCTTTTACTCCTGTCAAGTCTCCCAGACTCCTTCTTGCTCCTCAACTCCGATATCTGATGACACACTCCACCAAATTGTAAACGTCTGTGTGTGTACTCACCTCCAAGCTTCTGGGCTGCCTGGGGCTCTGCAGCACCCAAAGCACTGCTTGCTTTTACCAATTTCCTAGTTGCATCTGTGCACAGAGCGACAGACTATTTTATACTTGCTATGCGCATCAATCTACTCTACTCTGCCCTTTCAACAGGTAACATCTTGGCTTTCTTTTTGCCTTCAGGGATAATAGTAATGCTTCTACAACACCCACAATATGACCGAGAGTGCTGCCTTTTCCTTCCTCAGGTCAGCGTCTGCGCTGGTGGCAATCTTTACCATTCAACGGACTCCCCATGCCTCACCTAAGTCCCTCTTAATGTAATTCTTGGTTTACATTTGTTTGATGGGAAGAGACCTGGTTCGTGGTCTTGGGCACATTGTGCCTTCAAATTTTTAATGTCTCAAAGGGCTCAGAAGCCCCTCTTTTTAAAAGCCTTCACAATTTCAAATGCACAGGGCTGACCGTGGTGGTACAGGCATGGCCCTGGTTCATCTCAGGGATGACAGCAGGGAGAACCACCCGTAAAGTGACAAGTGGTTTACTCATCCCCAGCTCCTCTGAGCCAGGACAGGATGTGATAAGTGTCTCTTTTTAGCTCTGGCAGGCGTGTCCCTATGACATATGATGGCTCAAATGCCACCCCTCGTTTAAGATAAAAATTACTTGACATTTTACAACATCCTGGGATATTCTGGAGGGGAATGGGGAACAGACCAATGCCAAAGGTAGAGAAATTCTTGAATTCAAGAGGCACCCAGAAGGTCGGGCTGACTACTATTAGACGTGGCTGCAAAGCAGACATGTCCCCAGCTCTGCAGTATCCCACAGCTGTGGGAGAGAAGGATCTCGAAGGACAGCAACAGCCTGGAGAACACCTGGTCTCAACCAGCCAGAACTCAGTGGATTCCTCAAGGTGACTAGAGCCAGCCAGTTCCCTGGGACCCCAACACTCGGGGGAGCCTCGGTGTTCAAGGTTACAAACGCAGGTTATAACATGACATGTTCTCCCCCATGTCAGCAACAAGGGGGAGAACCTATAATTCCAGACATGAAGCTACAAGAGATACCAAATGCCAGAGTGAGAGGGGTGAGCTGTGGAATGGTGTGAGACCTGTTAGCAAAATGTTGCCTTGTTTTTCACAGAAATACCCTACCTGCCCGAGGGGACGGCCCAGATGTTGGTGGGACTCACCTCCCCAGCTATCTCAGGAAATACCAGTTCTCGGCCCTATTCCCATTACAAGTAAGAAGAGAATGTGTCCGGACTTGGGAGGCATGTGTGTGCCAGCAGGGCGCTGAGGTCACCCGAGCAAAGGTCCTGGGAATCTGGAGAAACCCGGGCAGTTACAACTGGCCACAGGTTCTTAATGGCCAATGGAAACGTAACCCCCTCATTCTAGTTATTCTCAGGGAAAACTTTTTAGAGTGTTCTCCTGTGCTTTTACCCCTCTTCTAGCTTCTCGGGTATTGGAAATGACATCAAGTGACAGAATAACTAAGCATTCTTTACATCCATGCATGATGGCAGTGATGGCATTGGAACTGATCTCCGCTCTGGGCTGGGTGGAATTATAGTTGAATCATTTACAAACTGATACTTGATCTCCTTACTGTGAGAACTCAGGGTTTCAGAGCAGTGCCGGCTTCCCCTAAGTGCTCTGCCCATGTATACTGCAGTTAATATTAACAAATTATTATTATTATTATTATTATAAATTATTAACAAATAATTTATACTTCAAAGAAATAGCTCTGGAGGCACTTGGAGGGATCAGTCAGTTAGGCATCTGCCTTCACCTCAGGTCATGATCTTAGGGTCCTGGGATGGAGCCCTGCATTGAGCTCCCTGCTCAGTGGGGAGCCTGCTTCTCCTTCTCCCTCTCCCTCTGCTGCTCCCACCTGCTCGTGCTCTCTCTCTGGCTTTCTCTCTCAAATAAATAAATAAAATATTAAAAAGAAAAGAAACAAAACAAAATGAAATGAAACGAAACAGCTCTGGAGCTTTGGATCTGGTAAAAATAAGAGGATATCATGAGTTCTCTTGATCTTAAATGTGATTTTTCCAAGAGATGTTCCATTGTTTAAAAAGCACAAAAACTTAGCAAATGAAAATTCAATTTTCAAAATACCCTTAGATCCTCCTAAGTATTCTTTTCCTAGTCACATAAGTCCTGACTGTAGAGCTCATTAGAACAATGTCCACAAAGCCCCAATGAGGGTTAATAATAATAATCTCTGAATCAACACTGCCCCCAGCAAATGTTGCTGTAGAGGTTTGATGGTTTACATGTATGGACCCATTTAGTCCTCAGAACAATTCTATGTACTATTATCATGCCCATTCTACAGATAAGGAAATGGAGACAGAAGTTGAGTTTCCGGCCTGTGCTAATACAAGTAGTAACGGACAGTGTTGGACTTTGAACCCATTGAGTCCAGCTCTGGGGTCCCAGGGAAAGCCTGCAGTCACACACCAGGTTTGAACTTAAATAAGTGAATCACAGTAGCAAATCCTTTAAGGCAAACAGACTATGTCTGTGTAAGAAACACAGTAATTTTCATGCTACTATTAAAATGATATCCCAATGATCTTTCCTCGTTTGCTTTAGATTTAATTAAATAGTTTCCTAGACATTTCCTACCTTGTTTTTAAAACTTTTAGAAACATCCTACTTCTCTCAGTTATTAAAAAAAAACAAAAACACCTCACCGGTTTTTCTTTAACATAGTTTCCCATCACTACACAAAGCAAATTCAACACAGAACTGGATTCATGACGGATTTTACTTCAATTTTATTGGCAGTCCCTTCTGTGTTTAATTACTCATTTTGTTAAAAGCTAAAAACTGGTTGCTCCTCACTTGTCACCTTCAGTATAAAAATGGAACTGCTTAAAACAAAACATTTAATTACTTTCCTTCAGGAGAAGGCTTGAATGAATCAGAAGTGTTACAAAGCAAATTTTCACTAAGGAGCTTGGCAGATGAGAACATCAAACAGGCTTTCAGCTCCTCCTGCTTTTGGCTACTTCCTGTGTCTGGGTGTGTCTGTGGGTGTGTCTGTGGGTGTGCGCACATGTATGTTCATTCCATTCGCCAATTTCTTCATTGCACAACTATTTATTGAACACTTGTTATGTACCAATTACTGGAGCAGTGATGGTTACAAGTCCTAAATATCAGACATACCAATATAAGTATCAGTACAAAAATACTTCCTAAATCCTGTTTAGGGGCACGTGGGTGGTTCAGTCAGCTAAGTGTCTGCCTTCGCCCCAGGTCATGAGAGGTCCTGGGATCGAGTTCCACATTAGGCTCCTTGCTAAGTAGAGAGCCTGCCTCTCCCTCTGTCTGCCGCTCCCCCTACCTGTGCTCTCTCTCTCTCTCTGACAAATAAACAAATATTTTTTAAAAAGAAGAAGAAATGAGTAAGAGAGATAAGAAAAAAATGCATAAAAATAGTGAATATTTGAAAAAATTTGAAAAAAATCCTGTTTAGATACACTCAAAAATATCTACCACTTTGAAATATCCAATTTTCAGAATAATTAAGAGTTCCCCATGCTTCAAACTTCCGTCCTAACTTCCTCACCTTCATTTCTACAACTCTGAACTGAAGTGGATGCTTTTCCTACAGATTTTGCAAGAACTCACATAATACCCCACCTAAATGACATACATGTAAAGAAGACCAAGTTTGGTTTTTAAATACTTATCAACTCAAGTTTCTTTGAACATATAACTGAGTGGCTTATGAAATCACTGCTCCTGGAGGAAATTCTATTTTTAGCTTTGGGATAAAAACCTGTAAACCTGTTCTGTAATTCTGGCACTCGGGCAATTAGGATATAGACATGCAAGTTGTTCCAAAATCAAATAAACTCGACAATAAAATGACATGGAGGACAGAACCCAGATAAATAATACCTCTCACAGAAAACTTGTTAATTTGACATTAGGATATACTATACTGCATCCCATCCATATTTTCTAGGTAAAGTATATGGCGGGTCATTATCTTAACAACAACAGGTTTCATTTTTAATTTCAAATAATACATGAATTCTTTTGCTTAGTTTTAACAGGACAGAGACTGTAGCCAGAGTCCACTCCAGCAAAGCTATTCTGCCCAGGTCCACACAAAGGCCAGTGCTGGGTGGTTCTAGAATATTCTCTTGTGTGCCCAAGTTTCCTATAGGTAGGGCTGTGTGTGAGGGGGGGTGTTCTTCATGCTATTACCTGGTTATTTAAATCTAAGTCAACTAGAAAACCAGCAAATCACATTAAGAAATTCTGTCCACTTAACTAAAAAACTCCATAAAGTATGTGAAAGGAAACCACGTCTAGAGAAGGTCCTTGGAAGGATCCTCTCAGGTGATCACGACAGGCTTCTGTGTACCCTTCAAGGTATACAGTCTACTTATTGCTGCTGGTTTTATATTTCAAAGAAGGATTAGACTTTTCTCAAGTTCATTTCTGTGTGGCCCTCCTTGGACAAGGAGGGAAGACTTAGAAGACAGATGCCTCCATGAATATTCCACAGTTGGGCTGAGATGTTGAGCTTTTCAAGTCCTAAAACACAGCCAATGTCATGGACCCTAAGGAACTGTCCTAGGAACCGCTAATCGCATGACCCAGTAACTACGGGGTAAGACCACTTCCGAGCATCTCACACAAGCAGAAGGGAGAGGCGTGTTTTCATGAGAGGCTGGTGAATCCAGTCCTCTTCAGGGTGGGAGGATGCTAAATAAATCTGATTTTACACAAAGCTCTAGAATGAGCCAAAAAGCCCAACAGCTGCACACAGTTCATTTTAAGAATCAAGACCTCAACACAGGATTCTTAGGGAGGGGAAGATTTACGGTAGAGTTTGTCAACTTCAAGTTTTCCTTCATATCCATACTGCTGTGGAAAAGAAAACGCTGTTTCTTTCTTACTACAACAGGCTGTTTGCAACTCCTGTTGTAAGAGAGGCCTGCTGTAGAGAGAGGCCTGGCTTCTGGGGCCTCAGGCCGAATATTTCTGGATTAGTGGCCCCACAAAGCCAAAGTCAGAGCATGGTCAGACCCAAGCCTTCCTCAGTTCCACTTCTCACATAGACCCACCATGCCTGGTGCCGTCTGGAGCTTCTCGACCACTGACAAAAGCCAAATGCCTTCATTCTACTCATGTGTGACTGTCCATGAGAATCTCCAGGTGCTTTCAGAGTCCACAGGTCTCTGCCTCAAACCCCCACTGCCCCTTATTTCCCAGGTAGAGCAGTGGCCTTTCAGCAGACATCAGAGTGCAGAGCACTGCTGTGGCTTTCGAGCTCCTGAGGACTCCAGAAGCACAAGGCAGTGGACCTGTGCCTGAGGCGGCCACTCAAGATCCAGATGGCCTTGCCGTCACCTGAGTAGCCCACAAAGACAACGGTCAAATCCCCCAGCGGAAAGATAAACAGAGGAGGGGCAATGGCCGTGGCCTCCAGAATCTAAACAGAACCTCGAAGACTGAATCTCTTTGAACTCCTCAGGCGGACAGACAGAAGACATGAAGCTGCAAAACATGCTTTCTTCCCCCAGTCATCCAATGTTTAAGTTCTTTCCCACACCTCATTTGCTCAAGGATATATATTTACGGAGAGCTGCAATACCAGAGAAGAGATGTTTTCGAAGGGACGGTGAGGCACAGTCAAAGCCTGTGTGAGAAAAACAAGGGATTCTGTAGAGTTTGTGCGGCTGTCAGACTTAAGGGCTCTACTGCCAGAATGATTTCGGTCAGTGAAAATGAAAACTAACCAGACGTATGACAAATGTTTACAGTCAGGGTCAAGAGTGTTTACTCGTCAGCAGTTAGCTTTTAAAACCCCAGAGCTTTGACCAAAGATGAACTGAATGCAGCTGAAGCTGGGAGATTTGATGCTCCTGGGAAGAGGCGAGAACTCCCAGCCACTGCTGACAAAGCCCACCGGTTAGTCCACAGGCCTCACCGTGACTGCAGCCAAGTGGGCTTGTCTCCTGGAGGGATTAGATCTATTTTTAAAGGCCAGCACATAGACGCATATGCTATGATATAGTTTCCCTTAGAAAGTCAGAACTGCCAAATAATGATCACATTTCTAATTTTACATTTGAGTTAACGAACACAGAAGCCAGATATAGAGATCTGATTTTCACTTTTGCTCTACTAAAATTAAACTACAATATCCAGTACTCACTTTCTCCTTATTGCTAGCGGCATATTACATACTGAAACAGGTAGGTAGAAAAAAACAATGTAAGCACAATATTTTTTGGTTGTTATTCACACATACCCACATGTAGATGTATAAGATACATGCAAGCAATAATAACGTGAAGGAAAGATAACCAGTTTGCTCTAGCAAGAAACAAGTCTCTTTCCACAAAACAGAAGAATGCCTAAAGATCAGATTCCATGTTGCAGAATACAGTAATTTTTAAAAGATCATTTATAGGGGCACCTGGGTGGCTCAGTCGTTAATCATCTGCCTTCGGCTCGGGTCGTGGTCCCAGGGTCCTGGGATCGGGCCCTGCATCGCGCTCCCTGCTCTGTGGGGGGCCTGCTTCTCCCTCTCCCACCCCTCCCCCGCTTGTGTTCCCTCTCTCACAGTGTCTCTGTCAAATAAATAAATAAAATCTTTAAAAATAAAATAAAGTAAAAGATCATTTATAGTATTACTCGCACGACAAAAGGTATCAGAACTGTGTAAAGGGAGATTTTAGGTCTCTATAAATATGTCCTATATATAAACTTACAGATATCCGTGGCCATGTTGCTTAGGTCTTGACTTAGCTGAAGGTAAGAGAAACAGCAAGAGAAAAGAAAACAGAAGAAAAATAGGAAGCAGAAAGAGGAAACGAAAGGAAGAGAAGAGGGAGAAGAAGAGGGGGAGGAAAAGAAAGGAAGAGGAAAGAGGAGAAGAAGAGAGGAGGAAGACAGAGGAGGAACAGAGAAGGCTGACTCGCCTTATATTACCCCTAAATACGCCCCCACCCCTCTCACAAACCAAAAAAGGTTTGGTAACAAGAAGCATCAACTCTGTTGGTTATTTTAAAAACATCTATTCAGCTCAACAGCTGAGCTGCATTGTTTTTGCTATATGGTCACCTAATCTAATTAGCCACATTTATTCATGCACACTGGAGGCAAGGGTTACTAGGGCTATGTGGCCTCTGCTACCCGGTCTCTGCATTCTGGGTATTTAATAAAGGATCACTATATTCTTTTCGGGCAGAAAGTAAGTTTTCAGTGAGCCTTACTGCACCAGTAGAGGAAAGATCTCTCTAGTCTACTTAGACTTTAGACGAAGAGCAGTGGCGCAAGCAATGATCTGACCAGCTGGTGTCATTCTATGCATAAGGACACCAAATCCTTCTCTGGGCTTGCCTTGCCCAGCCAGTGCCTGGGGGGAGCTGAAAGGTTCCCCGTGGAGAGTCTCCCTAGGGAAGGCAGTAAGCTCCGGAGCTGGAAGGCTCAGATGGTTGGCGAGGAGAGGCGTTCCACCCTTGGGAACTGGGGGATGCAGAAGCACAGGGTGAAGAACATGTCCCCCAGGAACAGGGGGGGATGTCCCTGCAGTCTGAGCCCGGGATGCAGAAGGAAGGGTCACAGTCTCAGGAGCAATTCACGGGGCCTCCAAAGGACGCCCCCCCACCAACCCCCAGGACTGTGGGCTCCCAGGCAGGGGTGAGGGCCACGACCCTGGATGTCAGCGGGCCCCTTCTCAACCCTAACACATCCCATTGCCCTCCCTTTCCTTCAGTGCCCACAGACTTCCTGTTCTCTTATGTTATGCTTATGGGCTCGTGGGCTCATTCTAATAATAAAGAGTCTGAGGAAAAGCTATGCCCACCCATGCACACACACACACACACACACACACACACACACACACACGCACATGCGCGCACAAGCCCCAGACGCTTGAGATTAGCCCCTGGAGACAGTGTGGGTCAACACCTCATCGTTTTGATGTGAGAAGTGACTGGGGCAGGTTGGCAGGGCTCTCCCTATGCACCCCCAGCACGCTGCCCGACACTGCCTTCTCCACTCTCCGAGGTTCGCCAGCCACGGACACTTGGGGGAAACCTGCAGTATCGTTAGTCACCCCAGCAAGCACTCAAAGATAACTAGGATGAAGGAATGGGTGTTCCGTATGCTTGTGAAGCAGAGCTCATCACGTTGAGCCCCTATCACAGAGAAGTCTCCTCGTTTCCAGCTCAGGTTCCTAAAGGACAGCTTTAGTTTGTAGCCCTAAGTATAAGAAAACTAAGCACAAATGTAAGTGAAAAATCATGTAAACTAATGTCTCACAAAATCGCATCACTTGACATCAAGACACAAATTTAGGAAAAAACAATAAAGCGGCTAACGGACGAGCTGGCAACCTATCCGATTAGGACCCCAGCCCCGGACCAGCCCAGAACACTTTGCTTCCCTCCCTGCTGACCAACAGGCAGGCGCTGCCCATGACGTTGGACTGAAGGCTCCAGCTCACGGGACTAGTGGTGGTAAGACTAGAAAGCCCCGATCTTTGGATACACAATCAAAATGCAGAAATGAACACTGACTGTGTTCGGGGCCACAGAGAACCTACAGAATGGCATACTGTGTGTGTGTGTGTGTGTGTGTGTGTGTGTGCGCGCGCGCGCGCGCACGCACGCATGCTTGCACTGGGAATACCTGTGGACCAGTGAGAGGAAGGGAAAATCCCACTCACTAAGATTTGGTACATTTTCAACTTATTCTGAAAAGCACAGTAGTTGCTATTTTCCCCCAGCCATCTGAGCATTACCACCGAGTTGACTGTGGCAATAGGTCCCAGCTCCTATTGGCAGATGCAGAAAGCACAGAGCACCATTTCCCCTGAACCTGCGACTTCCAACAGAAGGCTAATGCAGTTTAGACTAAACAGAAGTAATTTAAAAGTTCAGTTCCTTGGTTGCATCTGCCATGTTTTCAAGTGCTAACAACCATGGCTGGTGGGCGCCTGAGAGCACAGCACCGACCTGAGAGCTCATCCACCAGTGCCGGAGGTCCTACTGAGCAGCAATGACCCTGACCTGCTGGTTGCCCCGACTCGGTCTCAGCAGGTGGATGCTGAAACATGACACAGTCCAGGGGTGTGTGCCCCATGGGGCCACCCAGACCTCCAAGCACTCCCTAGACACTCGCTTCTATACAAATAATTAGAATTTGAATTTCTCATGGGAGCCACAGCCCCTTTAGCAAAAAATGGAAAACAATGGCTCTTCTCCTCCATTAAATGAGCTTTCAAAAAAGGGCACCTTTTTCATACAGCTTTTGGGAGATATTGTTACCTTTCTATACAGCCTGTTCATAGACCTTTTTAAAATATATCCTAAGGGCACCTGGGTGGCTCCCTTGACACTTCTTCAGCTCAGGTCATGATCTCAGGGTCCTGGGATCGAGCCCCGCATCTGGCTCCTTGCTCAGCAGGGAATCTTCTTGTCTCCCTGCTTCCTTTTTCTCTCTCTCAGTCTCAAATAAATAAACAAAATTTTCAACAACAACAACAACAAAATATGCTCAATAAGGGCACCTTTCACAATGGTCGCCTAAACACAACTCCCCCAAAATAACAATTCTGGCTTCATGCTGCCTGAAGTTATCTACCTGTTAGTCTTGTTTTTTTCCCAAACTTGAGCTCATTAATTATAGAGATCATCATTAGCCCTCACATTAGCCAGAACGATGATATGAATAAAAATTAGCTCAGAGGGACGCCTGGGTGGCTCAGTTGGTTAAGCGGCTGCCTTTGGCTCAGGTCATGATCCCAGCGTCCTGGGATCGAGTCCCACATCGGGCTCCTTGCTCGGCAGGGAGCCTGCTTCTCCCTCTGCCTCTGCCTCTGCCTGCCTCTCTGTCTGCCTGTGCTCTCTCTCTCTCGCTAATAAATAAATAAAATCTTAAAAATTTTTTTTAAAAATTAGCTCAGAAAACTCCATTAAAATACCAAGGTAATTTGTTCTCCTCAAATCTTAGCACATCCATTTACCATGTGATGAGCATTTTTATATGGAGCTACTGAACACATTGTAATTTACTTTTAATGAAATAATTACTTTGTGAAGGACAAAGGTTGAAATGTTTACAGCCCCATGAACCAAGAATGCCCTTTACAACTAGTACAAAATTAAACATAAAAAACTAACATACACTAGAGGTAGGACAGCAGCTAATGTTTTACTTAATATAAAACCAGCTTCCCCTGGTAATAAAGGTGACCAGGCAAATAATCTTCAAAAGAAAAAATACACAGAATGACAGACTATGGATTCCAAAGTTTCTGTCCTAAGACAGCTTCTCTGGCACTTCTAGTGATACGCAATAGTTTAACTGATGGGACTCCGGTCTTCTCACTCACTTCAAAGCCTTCAGGTAAAACTGCCTTTATTTTCAAATTTTTGCTAAGTTTAAAATATTTTCAAAACTGATAAAGTCTGAAAGAAGAAGTAAGTTGATTCAATGAGTTATTTCTAGCGTATCTTGACTGAATGATATCAATGTCAACCTTCACCTTGACAATGAATCAATATTTTATAGATAGCATTTTGTGAGAGTTAAGAGAACCTGAATCAAAAAATTGAGGGAGAGGCACCTGGCTGGCTCAGTCAGTGGCGCGAGTGACTTTTGATCTCAGGGTTGTGGGTTTGAGCCCCACGTGGGTATAGAGAATACTTAAAAATAAAATCTTTAAAAAAAAATTTGAGGGGGGCACCTGGATGGCTCAGTGGGTTAAGCCGCTGCCTTCAGCTCAGGTCATGATCTCAGGATCCTGGGATCCAGCCCCGCATCAGGATCTCTGATCAGCGGGGAGTCTGCTTCTCCCTCTCTCTTTGCCTGCCTCTCTGCCTACTTGTGATCTGTCAAATAAATAAATAAAATCTTAAAAAATAAAAATTTGAGGGAGATGGTATCTGACCTCAACTTGCTTAACTCAAACAGAATTTTTTTTCCAAAAAAGCTTATGATCTTTATCAGTATTAATTATAGGGGAAGAGAGAGTTTCGGAAAATAATCCCAACTGTTGACAGGCAGTAAACATGATAAGCACCTTCTTTGGGTTAGGAACCATGACAGCTGTTTTAAATTCTGTCATTTAAGCACATTAAAGAGACATATGGTTAAAAAAGAATCATTCTTGAGTGCATTAGAGGTCAAACACCAGTGGGGGCAGGGATTTGATTGCTGTTCTTTCCCCAGAAGCAATACAGGTCCTGGGCACACAGTCAGTGCTCAGAAAGTAACTGTTGATAAAGAATGACCATCTGGGGGCGCCTGGGTGGCTCAGTGGGTTGGTGCCTCTGCCTTCGGCTCAGGTCATGATCTCAGGGTCCTGGGATTGAGCCCCACATCGGGCTCTCTGCTCAGCAGGGAGTCTGCTTCCTCCTCTCTCTCTGCCTGCCTCTCCACCTACTTGTGATCTCTGTCTGTCAAATAAATAAATAAAAACTCTTAAAAAAAAAAAAAGAATGACTGTCTGGCAGTGAACAGGAAGGGACAAAAGGAAGGGAGGAGAAAGGGAAAGGAAGGGAAGGGAGGAGGGAAGGGAAAGAAAAAAAAAGAAAGTCAAGCATACCCTACTCCTGTTCTGAACAGGAAAATTCTGTCTCAGGCATCCCTCCTGGGGTCTGCCGTGACCACTCTGGGGTTTCAAATCAGGAGAAAAAGCCAAAGTGCAGGAGAAGAATAAATTAGGCTTCAGGAAAGAAAATTTAAGTATTTGAATGAACACAAAAGAAACAATGGAAGTTCAGTCTGAAGAGAAGGCAGAAACTTCCAAAAGACAAAGAACTTTCCAAAGACAAAGAGACCAAGCCAACCAAGAAGGAAGAACAGGCTGCACATTTCAACAGAAGCATGTCAGTATAATGAGAAAACATTTTAAAATATTTATGTATTCCTGCTTAAGACATTTCTAACTTGGTCCTGCTCTGCTGTCTTGAACCACACCTTTTAGATTCAGGGTCTCCTTTCCAGGAGAGGCCAGAATATTTTCAAGTTCTGAAGTCTTTGAATTATAGAATCCTACTAGGTAGAAGGGACCTTAGAAATCCTCCATTCCAATGCTCATTTTAATGAATGAGGCTCAGAGAGGGTAAGAACTCACCCAAAGTCACACAGCTGGTTATTAAGACCAGGGCTGCTCCCACTTACTCTGCCATTGCTCCAAGTATTCCTCAGGATTAAACACCCTCAATTTCCAAATGAAGTTTTCTTCCTCCCCCAAGAGCAAGGGAAACCGTTCTTTCTTGGGAGCTTTAGAAGGGAGGGCGGAGGCGGGTGGGGCACAAAACTTATTTACTATCATAGCTTTCACATTATTTTCCTCCCTATTGCTCCCCATTCCACCTTCTTACTGAAATTCTCTTTTGAAATATTTAAGCAGTTAGAGGTCTGCAAGCTCTCTGAAGCCTCTAGAGAGAAGAACTGATACAAATCCAACTAAATAAATTCCATCTCAAATGGGAGGATCCCACGTTGGGGAAGAAGGCATTACACGAAGCTTACTCATTCCCTACGACCGCATCACGACAATATTTATCGAGTCACACAATTTTAAAATATTCAACACTTTCAATCAAAAATGCATGAAATAAGAAAGCCAAATGATTATGTGCGTCTGGCTAAAATGAACATCTGGTGGAAATTAAGACCATGAGCGTGATTTGGAGAGCCATCTACCTCTGAAGAGCATGGCTGAGTTTATTTTTCTAACCTGGCTCAAACCTATAGAGCCATTAGCTGTGTAAGGTACCAGAAGGGAGACTTGCAAACGAATCATAGACGTTAAAATGTCATTTGTTCTTGGCTTTCATAATAGCAACTGTTACAGGCATGAAGTAATTGCAAAATAAACAAATGTTGCTAATCTTGTGACCATCCTGTCCATGGGAATCTGAAATTGAAGCTTAAATTAAAAACACTTTTCTAAGAAAATCTACATGAAACAATACTAAAATTTTCAAAGGTTATTTTACTTTTAATTGCCTACTTTTAAAAAATATTTTATTTATTTGACAGAGAGATGCAGTGAGAGAGGGAACACAAGCAAGGGCAGAGGGAGAGAGAGAAGCAGGCTTCCCGCTGAGGGGCTCGATTCCAGGACCCAGGGATCCTGAGCCGAGGGCAGATGCTTAACAACAGAGCCACTCAGGTGCCCCCACTGCCTACTTTTTAATTCAACATCTTTTAAGGTGAAATGTTATTGCTTTCCTATGCCTGTTTTGGCTGGAGTGGCTGTTTTGTTGAACATGTAATATGTGTGCGAGTGCATGTGTATATTTAAAAATTTTTGGTTAGGGACGCCTGGGTGGCTCAGTTGGTTAAGCGGCTGCCTTCAGCTCAGGTCATGATCCCAGTGTCCTGGGATCGAGTCCCACCCCACATCGGGCTCCTTGCTCAGCAGTGAGCCTGCTTCTCCCTCTGCCTGCCACTCTGTCTGCCTATGCTCGCTCCTGCGCTATCTGACAAATAAATAAATAAAAATCTTAAAAAAAAAAAAAATTTTTGGTTAGGGGTGCCTGGGTGGCTCAGTGGGTTAAAGCCTCTGCCTTCAACTCAGGTCATGGTCTCAGGGTCCTGGGAATGAGCCCCGCATCAGCCTCTCTGCTCGGCAGGGAACCTGCTCCCCGCCTCTCTCTGCCTACTTGTGATCTGTCAAATAAATAAAATCTTTAATATATTTTTTTTTGTTAAATGGGGTAAAATTAGGTAGTGTTTTTAGAATGTATGAAAAGCCTAGGGCTTAAAATATTTAAAATATCCGATATCTCAAAAAATCTCAAAGTACCAATAGGATTTTTCTGTCCAATGACAGCTCTAGGTCCAAAGTTATTTGGCAACTTTCGGTACTCGAACATAATTGAAAATCCAGAAACATGAGGCCTTTGATTAACCAAAATAGTTTGCAAATTATAGGCGCATTACCTATAAAAGCCCTTTGAGTCTTCACTCAGAAACGAACTGTTCTTTCTTAATGCATTAATTCTATCAATGCTGGTTATTTAGGATACAGATGGTAACCTTGCTGATTGGAAGTGAACAACTGCTCATTAAAGACAGAAAATACACCATAAAACCCAAATGAATATATTTCATCTGGAATGGATGGATCATGTAATTCATCCTAGAGAGAGTAGCACAAGAATTTTACCCTAACCCTAAGAAGGTAAGCCAGAGCAATGAGGAGACTGAGAAGGATTTAGAAAACACAGGTGTTAGGGGAGCTCGAGAATACAGCCGTCAGTGTAGACCGGAGGCAGGATCCTCATAAAGAGGTACTCAGAGGTAATGCAATCCGGAGATCACGTGGGGCTGGGAGGGCGACAGCTCCAGAGAGCCCTGGGTGCTGAGAAGTGAACACACGGTGAAAGAAATAGCTCATCGCTGGAGGTCAAGGGGAGCTTTATTTAGGATGGAGGAAACTTGAGTACATTTGCAACGCGAGGAGGAGGAGCCAGGAGAGAGGCAGACATCAGAAGAGAAATGGTGGATGACGGGCTGAACAAACAGTGGGAAGGGCTGGCATGAAAAATGCATGGGAGCAGATTAACCTAGAAGACCACCTCTCCTGTGGGAAGCCCCTGGATGTCCCTCCAACCTGACTGTTTCCTTCTCTGGTTTCACAAGAAAGCAGGGTACTTTAAGACGGTGCTACTCAAAGTCAGTGCTGGCCAGAGGCATCAGGATCTTCTTGGTGGCCCTACCCCAGACCTACTGAATCAGAATCGGTATGTTAACAAGACCTCAAGGGATGCTTATTACAGCTGAGAAGCACTGGTTTCAAGCAGGGGTTAGGGAGCCAGGCATCAAAATCCAAAAAAGACCTGTTCAAATCCAGTTCTACCTTGACCCTGTGGTATGTGCCCTCGGGCAAGCCTCTTGAAACCTCAGCTTTTTCCCCTGTAGAATAACGACAATGATAGTAATATTTCTTAGGGACCACTGTACAAATTAAATGAGATAATGTAGGTTAAGTGAGCATGGATGGCATGTTATTAGCGTTCCTCCCTCCCAGCCCACTTGGTTTTGTTTTTTTTAAGAGGTTTTAATTTTTATTTGTCAGAGAGAGTGAGCGAGCACAAGCAGGGGGAGCGGAAGGCAGAGCAGGTAGAGGGGGAAGCAGGCTCCCCACTGAGCAGGGAGCCCGATGCAGGACTCAATTCCAGGACCTTGGGATCATGACCTGAGCCAAAGGCAGATGCATAATGGACTGAGCCCCCTAGGCGCCCCCCCTTCCAGCCCTACTTGTGTAACAGCTTCATTAAGCCCCTGTCTGAACCCCTCTAGGAAACGACTTCACTAAGGAAGGGAATGAGCTTCATCACCTTCATCCACGGCATCCAACTCCGAGACCCGCACCCAGACGTGTAATATTGAAGGGAAGCGTTCAATATATTCGTGCTGAAATGAATCCAGCACCGTGGCACAGGTGAGCCAACTGTCCCAAGGCAAATACTGAAGCTCTTTCTTTGACCGTATTCATACAAAAGCCAGTTTGAAATGGGCTATGACCTTGTTTGGGATTAAAGGATCAACTTTCAGGAGAGAATAAGCAAGTTACGAGGCAAAATAAATTCCTCTTTCAAAACCTCCTGCAACTAGGAGTATCTACGAGACAGTGAGTCTCTGAAACAGGCACTGGGGTGCTACCTTCTGGTCCAAGGTCAGCAGGGCAAACCACCCCGAGATGCTGCATCTAAGGGATGAAGTTTGATGTACATAAGAAGAGCACATGAGTCAAATCACACCCCTAGAGGAGTTTCTTCATTTTAGGCAAGGCTCCAATAACCAAGTGGCTGACTTCATCGAATGCACCGTAATTTCCTGTGCTGGCAAAAGCATATGTACATAAACCCCATCACACTTGTACTAGGTAAGACAAATCTGCTTGCATTATCAGATATGGAAGAAAAAAAAACCCAGAACTTATTACACAGAACACCTATTTCTGTAGGGAATAACACTAAATAACAATGGCAAAAGCATTTCATCAGCAGTTAAATTTTGATGTGAAGAATCCACAAATCAATCCAATGCATTCAATTCAATTAACGCACCCACTATACAATGGGCACGGGGCTAGATCCTGGGAGGCAAGAGAGCTAGGACCCAGGTGCCTGATTGGGTAACCCCCCGTGTCCCCCAAGGACACAGATCCAGGAACCCACACTACAGGCAGGAGTCAAGGCCCTGAAGCCCAGAGGCAGATGAGTGGAAACTTCTGGAAAAATCTCATTTGATACCACTTCCCTGGCATGCAAAGGAAGGCAGAACATTTCAGGGATGGATGTCAGCAAGAGAATGGCATGAAAGACCCTGAGGGGGAAGTGAGGGAGTCAGGCTCTCACCTTTAATCGGTGAGAAACCACGAAAAGTTTGACTTTTGAAGAATGACAGGATCACATCTTGTGTGTTGTGTGTGTGTGTGGGGGGGTCATTCTGAGATGGGAATGGACAGCAGGGAACTTGGGGGCAAAGGGACAAGTTAAGGGCAATGCACTTATCCAGGTAAGGGACAAAGAGGCTTAGGAGGAAGTGATGGGCATGAACATCATTTCAGAGTCAGACATAGGGGCCTTGGTGACCTCTAGGGAGAGTAGTCAAGGGTGACCGCATGGCTTCTGGTTCAGAGTTACAAATTAATGAAACCCAGAACTACAGGAAAGCTCTAGACTGGGAATTCTCCCGGTCCTAGGGAGGCCATGGTGACTGTCACTAACGAGTGTCCTAAGGCACCGCTCAGGAAGCCCTACAGTGAGGAGAGGGTTTCCTTTATACCCAACAATAAAAACGAGCCTATGGAGGTTCCCCCCCCAACAGCTCTCCTCACAGCCTGCAAGCCTTGAACAGCCACTCTCGGGACATCCCTGGGAAGGCCGGTGGCCCTTTTCTTTGGATTCAAATCCTCAACTGGAGAATTTTAAATGACCCCAGGTGTTAACAAAGCAGTTCATTCCGAACTGAAATTCCCAATCTTCCAGAGGCGGAGTTACCAAGAAAAAGCAGGTGTCCAGAGTACAAAGATAGCTGGGTTTGTTGAAGAAAGCGAAGCTTTAACCAAATTTTACTGAGAAAGTTAAGCTCCTGGCACCAGAGTTGGTTGATTTCAAAAAAAGCATTTCCTTGAAGGCTAACAAGCATCGCCCCACTCAACAGAAGGAAGCTTGGTGAGCAGAGACACGGTTACCTCCCTGTGCCCCCCTCTCCCAGGAGCAGCAACACAGATGAGCCACTCCTGGCAGGACACCCAGCTGCTTGGTGCCTCACTAGTTCCCCTGGTTTGCGGAGAAGAGGCAGCCTGTATGCACAGCCCGTTGTTGCTCCTCTCTGGAACAGGGGAGAGCATGTATACCTTGCAGCTTTTCTCAGCAGGGAATACCACCCACATTTTGGCCAGAGCCATGCTTCACCCGATGGGGCGGTCCCACATTACAGGGCTTTTCTAATTCTTAACCACATTGCCCCAAACGCCAGCCACAATTATCAGGAGAACCAGAAATGCCCCCAAGCATTTCTGAATGCCCGCTAAAATTGTGGTACTACCTCTGGTTTGCAAACCCCGGCAGTATTCGTCGATGAAACTTATCTCTATAAATATTCTGTTTTTCTACCTGATAAAAATAATTACTGCTCCTACTGGTCCATCTGATACATCTGATATGGTATAAAAAAAAGTTCTCTTGTCTTTTTTTTTTTTTTTTAAAGGAGCAGTATGTCAAGTACACCCCGTGTTCTCTAGCTCTGCTATTTTTTAGTAGGAGCAAATCTAGGACTTAAAAAGGCTAACACAACATTTTTTTCTTGGATGGTTTAAAAATGAACTACAGTTCAAAAACCTAGGAAGTAAAGCTTGCGGGGTTTTTGTTTGTTTTCTTAATTCTGGGACGCCAGAGTTGAAGAATCAGAGTACCAAGGTAAAAATCCCCTCAAAACAAAGATTATACAAAAGGATTACCGCCAATTTATATTTCCGCGTGTATTCCTAACAAGAGCGAAATAAAACGTGCCCTTCTGAATTCTAACCCAGACTTGTGATTCCAGTATGGAAGTACTTTGTATTGTGGATAGGCTTTTAATTCCAAGGCTTCAAGTGCTCACATTCAGACAGAATGTATTTACTAAATAATATTAATTGTTAGTACAAGCTTCTCTGTACCACAGAGTTCTTTTGTTTTTAAGGAAAAGAAATCCCATCATTCCCAAACCAAAAAAAAACATGTCCAAGGGTACACAGAGAAGTAACAGTAGTAACTCACACATACAGGCAGGAACATTCCAGAGCTTGAAGTCAGCAAACCTGAGGAAGCATGCTCAGACATAAGGCACGTAACAGACACCTACATTTAGACTTATAGGAAGATTTTTCACTTACTTCAAATTTCTGTTTAATCGTTGTTCCTCTAAGTTAAAGGGAGGGGACAAAAAATCACACTGTGATTCCTTGTTTTTCTAAATAAAAAATAAACCAAACACGGCTCTGGATGTCCTCACGTTAATACCTCTGCGTCTCCCTTCAATGAACGCTACTTTCAATTCTAAACAAAAAGCAAAATATCAAAAGTTAGCCCAAGGAATACTGTACAAAATCGAGGATCACAGCGCAAGCCAGGCAACGGCATCTATCAGGAGTGCTGATTCAGAACAGGATAAATTTAGAACGGTGCTTTCCAAAAGGCGTTTGGATGGCAAAAGCAGCAAAGAGGTGAAGGCTACATCCCAAAAGTTTCTCGGAAGAAAGATCGCCAAAATATTAAAAAGAGTCTTCTTCTCGAAGTTTTCAGTGCCCTGGTGTCCTTGACGCTGAACTTCCCCGATCTGGCCTTGGTGTGGCCATCCATTACTGGGTAAATCCACGTGAAACCTGAGGACGCTTCAGCCTCTGAGCGCGCCGTCAGGAGCAGTGGGGCAACTCCACATGGGACGGGCCTTTTATGGCCTGAACTGGAGAGCCCTGATCCCAGCTAATCTACCATAAATAGCTCTTGAAACTCAGAGGAGCCCATCAGCTGTTGCAACAAGCCTGGCCAGCAGCTCCTTCAAATGCAATTAGATCATTCGCATTGTCTCTCAGCTTGTTTTATGCAGAAATTAAAAATGCAACAGCGGTCTACTCAACAGGCAGCAACCATAGAGAATTGAGTGGGCAAACGTTTCTTGGATTCTGGTGCTGGCTTCAGAAAGGGCACACAAATGCCAGAAAGGAAGGGACAGGCTGACACACATATATACATTAAATGGCACGTTATGATGGCACGGGTCTAGTTACCGGTTCACAATTTGTGTGGACATCAGTGGATTTCTTCCCACGTCCACTAATTGTAGAAAAGGAGCCATCGGAAGAAAGAATGGTGCTGCAAGTACTTTCTCTAAAACACACCAAGATTTTGTCTTAAAATCTAAAACTAGCAAAATCTGCCTTCTGAGGGACCTCAGGTCGCTCACCTCACTTATAACCCAGAGGAACCCTAACTACTGGAAAACAAAACAAAACAAAAACAACAACAACAAAAAAACCAAAACTACCACGCAGAATCGCTTCTTAAAAGGCTGTTTACATTTTAAAGATATTAAAACTAAGTACGACCGCTCTGCTTACAACAATACTTACAATTGTAGGTGTCCTTGCTGTTCCCCAAAATAACAAAGTCTTAATTGTTCATCCTAACTTCCACATAAATCAGAAAACCAGCATTCTCCTGGGTGGGAGCAAAGGCTGCTAGCTGCCAGGCCCTGGGCGGTGAGCCTCTTGGGGGGTGGGCTCTCGGACCACCAGCTGCAACAGACAGCAGAGGCCTCCGGAGTGGGATGTGAATTCCTATTATTACTTAACCCTGCAGGGCAATGTCTCCCTGGAGTAGTCCCGGGGCACAGGAGAAGGGGGCAGATAAGGCTGGACAGAGTAATAATTCAATACCAGCTTCGGGACTATGTGTGCAAGGGTTAAAAACAATCTGTCCAAACCAGACTGTTTACCCACTTCAAGATGACAAGCAAAACCTCACCGCTTGACTTCTGCTTCCAAATCCTAGTCATGGTCACGGCCGTCATCTTATTTTTCCCTTTAACCAATTCTGCTTTTCCTCCACTTAACATTTTATTTCATCTTGTTTTAGATCTTCACATAGGCTGCTTTAAACTCCTCTTGGAGCAAAGCAGGGTAAAAATAAATAAAAACTTACGTAAAAAAGTCAACTATCTGGGCCTTTAAAGAAAGGATAGGAGGAGACAATGAATCACTGTTACCACAATCGTGCAGTTTTGTTTTGTTTTGTTTTTCCCTTCTCCTAAAAAAGATACTCTCCCAAAAAACAAACATCTAACTTTTGGATGTTCCCTAAATCGTGGCTCCCTGCTTCTTGTAGCCACCAAACCGGCCTAGATGAATATACTGCAATCTAACCGAGTAATTCCTCCCTGCCCCCTCTTCTAGGCACCCTTTTTGTCTTTGTTCAAACCCCAGTTAATCCTACCTGAGCAATCTGTTTAAATACGTTCTTAAGTATTTTTGCTATCTGAACTCAGGAGACCCCCCACCCCCATGACACTCGCGTGTTTCCAAAAAGTGACAGTTAGTAGATCTGATGTGTGTGAGAGTAGATTTTAGGATATATCCATAGAGAAGAAGGAAAATCATTTTATGAGCTAAAACAGGAACTACACTATAATAGACATTTCCAAGATGAGCTATTTCATATAGCTACTATTTAATGCTAGTATTATAAGCAATGTGGAAGTCTACCGTTGTTTCTAGTAATTGTCCATTAAATCTGGCTTTCTCACGCATTTTAATCTGGCTTTTGTGTTAACGCAGGAACCCTATCTATTTATGATACTGCTTCTAAGAAAGATGATACCGTTTCTCTCTAACACCTATTTTAAAATAACAATCAACATGTGGAAACCAAAATGAGAAACACCACATTTACAATCATTCCAAAGAAGATAAACTGTTTAGATATAAACGTAACTAAACATATACAGGAGCTATATGCTAAAAATTACAAAATGCTGATTTAAAAAAAAACACCCAGAAGAGCAATGTAAATAAATAAACATATACTTGTTCATGGGTCAACACAGTAAATAGGTCAACTCTCCCTAAAATAATGTACACATTTAATGCAATTCCTATCAGCAACCAGCAAAGATTTCTGATACAGACAAGCTTATTCTAAAATTTATATACGGAAACATAGAGTTTAGGAGAGTTAAAACAATCTTCAAAAAGAAAAAAGTTAGAATAATCAACCTATCCCATATTAAGTTCGACTATATAGCTACAGTAATGGAATAGACAACCCAGAAATAGACCCACACAAATACAGCCAACAGATTTTCACAAAAGTTACCTTTTCCACAATCATGTTGGAGCAAGTGGACACCCATTGGCAAAAAGAAAGTATAGGGAGGAGGGGAGGGGGTAAGGGGGGGGAGGGAGGGGAGGAAAGGAGCAGAAAAGGGAAAAAATTCTCATACAAAAATGAACTAAAATGGATCACAAAGTTAAATGTAAAATATAAAACTTTAAAAACACAGGAACCAACCACTGACACATGCAAAAACCTGGATGAATGTCTAGGAAATTATACTGGAAAGCCAATCCCAAAAGCTTACAAGCTATAGGATTCCATTTATATAACAATGATAACATTGTAGAAAGGGAGAACAGGTTAGTGGTTATCAGACATCAGGGATGGGGCGGTGGGGTGGGGGAGTGGCTATAAAGGGATCCTTGTTACGGACCCTTCCACTATTCTATGGACTCTATCAGTGCCAATATCCTGGTTGTGGTATTCAGTTTCACAAGATGTAACCATTAGTGAAAACTGCATAAAAGGTATATAGGATCTCTCTTGTATCATTTTTTTTTTT
>RCUC01154594.1:0-38896 GCA_003697995.1 Taxidea taxus jeffersonii
GAAAGATCTGACAAATATTTGACCTTGACACCTTCAGTGAAGCTCTGACAAAGAAATCCATTATTCTATAATCTCCTTAAGGGTGGAATTAACATCTGTGTTTTTCATTGTTTAACACCCACAACATAGTAAAATAAACACATAGTAGGTACAAAATAAAATTTGTTGAATCATTTAGGAGTTTGTCTGCAGGTAAAAAGATGTCAACTCCAAAAAAGTAGAAAATCATTTTCTTATATATCTGTTTTGAGATTTGAAAAACATCAGATTCACATTTATTCATACTGAATGTTTAATAAATGAACTGAAAGATATTCAAGACAATTTTAGTTTCTAATTTTGACAATCTCAACAAAATGCCTTTTGGAACTGAAGGTAAAAGATACCTTCTTGCAGAAATACCTTATCAATTGAGTTTCCTACCCTTTACTAGACGCTCTAATGGCTGAGATATTATATTACCCACCTCTTCCCTAGAACTGTTTACCTAAATATTCAGGTGCTCAATAAGAATTTGAGTGGAGAATGCTTTTTATTAGGATTTTATACTTCATGCATATTTAAGACAATTTCAATTTCTCCAGAATTGTCTGACTAATGAATAATAAGGGAATATGTGTGGAAATCTTGAAAATGTTCCACTGTCTCAGATCTGCTGAGAAGAGTATAATGGACCCACAAGCCCAGATGCTGCATCTCTAAATTTCCATCCTGTCTGTAACCTATTATTCTGCTCAGCTGCAGTAACACAATACTGATGACTGAGAGGCTTAAACAACATAAATTCATTTTCTCACGATTCAGGAGGCTGGAAGTCCAAAATCAAGGTGCCAACATGGTTGGTTTCTGGTGAGGGATTACTGCTGGGCTTGCAGACATCACCTACTTGCTGTGTCCTCACATGGTCTTTTTTTCTGGGTATGCATGGAGACAGAAAAAGAGCAAGTGAACTCTGGTGTCCTCTGCTCATAAGGACTCCAGTTCTATTGGATTAGGGTCTCACCCTGATGAACTCACTTAACCTTAATTACTTCCTTATATAGGCCCTATCTCCAAATACAATCACGATGAGGAATAAGGCTTTAACATATAAATTTTGGGTGTTCACAATTCAGTCCATAACAGCGAAAGACAGCCCCCCCCCGCCAGTGTTTGCTATGCTTCAGGAGACCAACTGTCACTTGGAAGACCAACTACTCAGGCTCTTTCCATGCTGATATGGGCTGTAGTTCATCCCTATGGGGACAGAGACTTACTCAGGGTATGGGTTTCTTTCCTGCCTTCTGAGACTCAGTTACCAACCACTATCCTGAGGCTTATAGAATGCCTGATCTACAGACATTGAATCCCTACATCACAGCATCCAATAAGCAGACCTACTTCACAAAAGGAGTAATGGGAGTGGGCCAGGACTACAGGGCTCACTAGTTATGCCAGACATCTCATCATCTAAATTAGCCAGCCTTACAGAACAATGGAATGACTTTCTAAAGGCACAGCTGAAGCTCTAGCTTTGAGGCAATACTCAAAAAAGATGGGATGATCTCCTTTCTGTTATTATGTGTGTATGACGTCAGAAAACTCTATTATGATGCTGTGTCCCCCAGTGGGAAGATTACATGGCTCTGGGAACTCAGAGGTGGAAGCATTGAGTGTCCTTACCATCACTCCTCAGGTGGAGTGGAGAATTTTTATTCTTGTCTAAATCAACTCTGGGATCTCTAGGGTTGGATGTTGTGGTCCACAAAAGGGGCATATCCTTGCCAGGGGAAAGAGCTAGGGTCTCAATGAACTACAAGTCTGCTACCAGACAATTTTGAATTTATTATATTTAGAACCCAGCAGGTAAAAAGAGAAAAGTCACTATAGTGGCAGAGATGCCTGACCATGATCATCAGGAGGAAACAGGGATGCTTTTACACAATGGGAGCAGGGAGAATACACATGGAGCCCAAATGATTCATTTGGTGCTTGTGGTATTCCCTGACCCCCCTGTAACTGTGAAGAAGATCATACAGTGACTTTTGCCTGAGGAGGGTATAATTGACAAGGGGTCAGATTCCTCAGAAATGCAGGCATGAGGCACAAAATTAGGCAAGCCCTTAAGACCTAATGAGGTAATAGCTAAAGGCAAGGAATGTTTAGAATGGATGGTAGGGAAGGGAGAAGATCAGATGTAGGACATGTTCATACTACTAACCTCCCCCTCTTTATATTTCTCCACAGGTTGAGAGACCCACAAGAACCATGAGGAGCTTCTCCTGGAAAGTGCATGGAGAAGTAGATGTGTACCACATAATGGGTAGATCTTGGTGACCTTGGTAATGAGCCACACAGAACATAATTGATAGACAGCCCACTGGCTATGTCTCTGATCTGCCATTGCACTGAAACTTTTAGAATTGCCCTTTAGCTTGAAATTCTTCATATCCCATTCTTTAAACTCCTTGTGCTCCTTTACTAAAATCAGACCTGCATCAAGATGGGAAGATTCTCTCAATCTTCTCTGGCTCTCTCTCCGTATCCCAGCACAGGCATTTCCCTCTATAAATCTCTTGCATTCCTAGTCCTATCTTGGCAGCCATGTCTAAGGAAACCTGAAACAACACATAAGGATATGTAGATATAAAATATCTAATTTTAAAAGGAAGACATCATAGTAGACTGGGAGGAAAGGAATAATTATTGATAATTTAGAGATTATGGGGGATTTTTATATTTCTGTAAGTAACATTTTTATTTTTTACAAAATTATGTAGGGTGAGGAAATATTTTTGTAATCAAAGAAAGCAAACAAAATTGAAATGCTCAGGGAAGGATTGAATGGCATATCTGAAGGCAGTATGGGCATGAGATTCCTGGGTAGCGAGGAAGGAAGATCCTAGGAGACAACTTCATAGTTGTCATAGAAGCCAAAGACTTCATAGTCTGCTGAGACTGTGATCCAGACAAACAGCAAGTAGAGTGGTGTCCACTAAATCTGCTGAGAGCAAAAGAAAATGTTCTTCCCTCTCCCTTCTGAAAGCCACAAAGGCTGTTTATCAGATTACCTGAATTCAAAGCCTAGGTCCACACTGTCTCTGAGCTCTTGGCCCCAGTCTTCTCATCTGTGAAATGCAGCTGATCATAGCACTGCCACAAAAGTTTGTTTTAGGATTACATGAGATAATCCATCAATGTGCTTAGAAAAGTGCCTAGCACATGATGTAAACTCAATTAATATTATTTTTTCATCATAGTTTTTCACAACTATCTCTCATGTACTTTGAATAAAATATGAGGGTAAGTCATAAAATAGTTTTATCATCAGATTTATAGTAAAACAGGAATAAAGACTAAATAATGTGGAGTTTGGAAGGCAATTTCATTCTAAGGATTTTCTAATTTATATGACCATATTGTGCAACTCTGGGTTTCAGGGTTTTGAAACTAATTTTAAAACAATGCAGACAAGCAAAATATATATAATTTTCAACTAAGTGGTTCCAGTAGAAAGTATATAGTGTTTTCAGATGAAACCATTGGGATATGCCAAATTGAAAAGTGAATCTTACAGAATGCCCTAATGGCCATACATTTGAGCCTCCTAAAACCAATGGATTTATTTCGCATAAAAAACAAAACAAAACACTGTCACTGAGTGAAAAAAATGTCAACATTTCCAGGAAGTCTGTCTACCAACTAGGTAAAGCACACCTGAGGTTAATACCCAGCAGTGTTTGTATAATCTCTTGTATTTCATTTTTATTACATTCATTAAATAATAAGAAAAAATGTTGATTGAGAACCTACTGGGCACCAGGTCCTGTCATAAAAACAAGAGATAAGGCATTCAACATGACAGACTGGCTTACTCCCTCAATGAACTTACATTCAACCAATGAAAACCAAACAGTAAATAAGTAAACTAGTGAATAAACTAAATCACATAAACTGTATGAATTAAATAAAAAGAATGATGTGATGAGATGATTGGGTGGGGGCAAAGGGAAGTAGTCTGTTTTAGATATTATAGACTATTGCTCATGAAAGGCCTCTCAAGAGGTATACTGGAAGCCAAATTGGAATAAAGAGAAAGAATCAGACATTTGAAGATTCTGGGGAAATTTTCATGAAAACGGAGAAGGAAGTGCAAATGCTTGAGAGGGAGCTAATATTGCTTATTAAAAGTATAAAAGGAGGGACGCCTGGGTGGCTCAGTTGGTTAAGCAGCTGCCTTCAGCTCAGGTCATGATCCCAGTGTCCTGGAATCGAGTCCCACATTGGGTTCCTTGCTCAGCAGGGAGCCTGTTTCTCCCTCTGCCTCTGCCTGCCACTCTCTCTGCCTGTGCTCACTCTCTCTGTCTAATAAATAAATAAAATCTTTAAAAAAAAAGTATAAAAGGAAAATTGGGCCCTGAGAATGAAAGGGAAAATGGTAGGAGGTGAAGACAGAGCAGTTAGTCAGACATCAGACTGGGGGGCGGGGATGGAATTATATCATGATACAAAGTTTAGATTCATTCTGAACTCGGTGGGAAGCTTTTGAAGGGTCCTAGGCAAGAGAGATGCAATATCTACCATTTTGAAAAAGTGAATTTCCCCATGACAATTTAACCCATAAGTAGTCTGATTAGATATAAGTTCCATGAATAGTATTTTAAATTCTAATACCTGAAACAGCAAGAATAAACTTATCCATATAGCAATGAAACAACACAGAGATTTCAGAGAAAAAATTGGAGAAATCAACAATCATTGTATTATATGCAAAAAAAACCCTAATTGTAAATACAATGTCAACTAAATTAGATGTCTGATTTTCTTACAAGAAGTGACTGATCTAAGAAAGAGTTTAAGCATCAGAAGTTTAATGAAACCTTGACCTGCTCATGTTTTTCTTCTCTTTATCCCTATCTGTATGGAAGAACAGTAAATTGTTCTCTACTTTAGAAATGTTTAGGTTTGGAAGATCAAATGATTTCTTCAGGAAGTCACATCTCATGGGACTATTCTGAGTCTGGTAAGAAGCAGAGATTGAAGAATGTCAGCATCCCCGGCCATACTTAACAAGTTTTCCGCTGGTAGACACAACCTAATTCCACTCCATGCATTTGTACTGCAATGTGCTTTCAATAAATGTCACCATGTAGTCAGAAACAACTCTAAAATTAATTCCATTTGTGGTAATATGTCTTTGGATTGGACAGGATAAAGACTCCCATGAAATTTTACATGATATTTGAGTATCAGATGTGACCATTCAATATAATTAGGAATTTGTTAGTTGGAGGAGTGTTGATGTATGTGTAATTTATTTATATCTTTTGGTCCATAAAGTATTTTAAGAAGATATATGATGAAAGACATATGCCATATAGCTAGGTAAGATTAAGTTCTAAAATGAAAAGAAAAATGAGACAAAGAGAAAAAGGATGGGGAAATAAAATGGAGTTGACATGAGCTTAACACAAAATAAATACCATTAACCTTTTTGGGGGTTCACAGATTGGCTCCAGGCTTTTCAGAAAAATGGCATTTATTCAGTCACATTCTCGGAACCTTAAGCTAAAAACCAGTAGTTTCTCAAGGAAAGCTATAACTTTCTGGTTCTGAGATCAGAGAAAAATGTATCTTGTGGACTCTCCTAAAAGACCTTCTTTAATGACTGAATGATACCCTCAATAACATTCTTAAAGTTAATGTAAGCTTCATGGCATTGTTTTTTATACGAAAATGATGAATAAGTCTTTCATATCTACACATGCAACAACATTTCTTATTTCTTATTTTAAAGTGCTTCTAGCATTGAGAATAAACAATTAAACAGCTTAGATTGGGGTTGCAAAAGGTTGAAAATAATGTCCTTGAACAGGACCCAAGCTCTCTAAATGCTCTTTGCTCAAGCAAAGAAAGGTGGGATGGTGTAATCATATTTTTTGAATCTGACTAATTCTAAGGGAGGAATGGTTGGGATGTGAGGGGTGTGCAGGAGAAAAAATTTACCTCCCTAAATTTCTATTATTGGTGGATGAGAACACATGGTTCTGAAACAGCATAGAAAAATGCCCAAAGGGTGCTTGGGACCTGCCTTCGGCTCGGGTCATGATCCCGGCGTCTTGGGATCAAGTCCCACATCCAGCTCCTTGCTCGGCGGGGAGCCTGCTTCTCCCTCTGCCTCTGCCTGCCTCTCTGTCTGCTTGTGCTCGCTCTTTCTCTCTCTAACAAATAAATAAAAAAAATAAAATCTTTAAAAAAAAAGAAGAGGCTCAGAATCAGGGGAAAAAAAACCAAAAAACAGAAATGAAGAACATAAATTTCATATACATTTTCTGGGTTAAGGATGCCTTTAAGATTCAGATGAAACTATGTACCCTCTCATTGGGAAAAAGCATTCACATTCAAATGTAGCAAACAGCTTTCAGCCCACCCAAATTTTAGAAAAATTTAATGGTAGCATGCTATAGCAAGAGGAAGAAATTCCCTGAAATTTTTATTTTCTTGGTTTGTCAATCTTCAAAATAAGAAGTGAGCTGCCAAGTTACAGGTGCATACATATGGAACATATTTTGTCTAAAGATAGGAGTGTAATAGTGTGAAAGTGTCTACTAGTTTGAATTGAAATGGTGACAACAAATCTGGGAAAGATATTGACAAGAGCTAAAAGAAACTCAAAAAGTGTATCAATGGTAACAAGTAGAGAAGGATTAGAGGGATCCTTGGCAGTGACCATGACACAATGGGGCAGAATTTGCCTCAACAGTGTATCTTAAACTTTTGTCTTTGCCATGCCAGGAATTCAAGTACTAGAAGGCACAGGGAAGAAAGGGTAGGTGATCTTACATTTGAGAATGTAGAATGAAGTAGCTGGGGTACGTAACAGAGAGGAACCTGAGAAGAATGGCTGAGCTAGTTGAATGGAGGGGCATAAACTCTTAAGTCCTTAAGTCAAAATCAATTTGTTGATGCCTTCTATTATGCTAGCTCAAAAGGTTTCTTAAAATTAATTTTCAGTATATAAAATTCATGTATCATATAATTATCTACATTTCTGGCTTCTCACAAACAAAACAAATGCAGAAGATCTGGCAATGCTAGGCTCCAATTTTTGCATGCAACAATCATTCCCTCATAGCACCAAACGCTGTTGTTTTCCTGACACTGAGACCAAATGATAGTCAAGCTTGAGCAGTGCTTTCTTCCAGTAGCCAGTCTGCCTACTTGGTTCATTTATATTACCTGACTCATCCCTATAGTTATCTGAGTTTGTAACCTACCCTCCTCTACCTCCTGAACTAATGTGCTGTATTTTATTCACCTGATTTGGCAGTAGGAGGATGCACCTTGCAGACTTCCAGTTCTAGCAAGCTTAACTGACCAAAGGCATTGGCTGCTACCCTTTGAACCCACCACCACATTTTTCACCAAGGCCAGATTTCTCACTGGCTGATTTCTCACTGGCTGCTCCCTGAACACACATGGAACCTAAAAAAGGCTCCAAGACTCTCTGAAGATCTTGCTGAAACTTTTAAGATTGCAGGGCAGACTAGGATGCTTCCATCCAAACTTTCTTTAGTAAGGGTCAGACTTGCCCCCCACCCCAGGCTTCTCCAGTCCCCTCACATTTTCTCTCACAGAGGCATCTTCTCTAATAAAGTCCTTGCCTAATTAAGCCCATCTTCTTGTTAGATCTAGACTAACAGAAGTGGTAGCAAAAGTAATCTAAGTAAGTAGGCAGTAAGGTATGGATTTGGGACTGGCTCACCACTATCCCAAAGGTAAAGATACTGTCATTCTGGTTGATAAATGAGGCACAGATAGTACCTGGTATAAAGTGGTGGTGTAATTGCTGACAATTTTACCTATAGTGACTTGAAAAACATAAAAAGGAATAAGAAATCAGTCCCAATGGAGAGGAGTGCCATATCTGGTGACACAATACAGGCATCGAAAAATTTAACAGGGTTGGGAGACCCTTACAAAGATAATGGAGTTGCCTGGCTAAAGCTATATTGCCCTACAGAAAGATAATGAGAGACTGAAGGCTATTAACAAGTAGTTAGTGGCCAAGTTCTAGAGCCACAGGGTGTCTGTGATAGAAGACCTTATTACTTGCAGTAGAAGGATAGACATAGACAAGCAGCAATTTGAAGATTGTTGGAGTTACAAAGCTTCAGAGATATTTGAATTCTCAATTAAGATAAGTATGTTTTATTACAAAGTTCAGGTCTAGGTAGAGAAAACCTGAGACGCTAGAATAAGTTCAGGAACATCTGAATGGAGATGCCTGACCCACTCAGATTATCTAGTCTAGCAGAAAGTGGCCCATGCTTCTCTGGTAAGAGCTAGCACTTCACCATCCCAAAATATGCTGCAGGAATCTCTCTGTCATGAAGCATCAAATGTCCTTCCACCTCTCTGCTGGCCACCAAGCTGCTAACTAGAGTTAAACCCAATGTAACCCAGATAGGGATGTGCTCAGTCTAAGGGAGGATAAAGATGATATACAATAAGAAACAGTAGCAATTAGCCAGCATTTATTAGCAGGACCCTGAAAAGTTCTCCTTGGATAGATGTTAAGTATGCTTGGTCAAGAGTGACAGAATGTAAGACTCAACAAGCAAGCATTCATTGACTTGAAGAGATAGGGCATTTTCTTGGGACACAGGATTAATACTCTACCAAGGACACCATCAGATGGAGGAAAGTTGTTGGTGGAGTAGTTCTTAGAAACTGGGGGCGGGGGAGATGATACCAACTCTAAGTGAAGTAGAAATGTCTGAGTTATCCTGGCAGATGATAGAAAAAGAAATTAGGAGTCTAAGAGAAGCAGGAATGCTGGAGTAGATAAATTATGTAAGGACCAAAGACTCACCAAATAATTATGATTCACAAGAGGATCCAGAGAATATACAATCATCAAACCCTTCAGGAATGTGGGTGATAGGGGTACCATCCTTGGGAATCTTCTCTATGGTCCAGGGAAGTAGATGTAGAAGAGGAGATCAGTGAGCTGCTGGTGTTAACATTCTTGAGTTGATAGGGGGCCTCAAAGTAATGGATGTTACAGGTAGTACGTAATTGCCAGAAACTAAGAGACAGTAATTACCATAACCATCAGTAAGGTCAGGGGAACAGACAAGGGGATTGCCCCGAAGAAAGCTGTGAAGATGATTAATAGACCATGATGTCCACAGAAGAAAAACAGATGAACAGTTAACAAAGGTAAAAAAAAAAAAAAAGTGCAAGCTGAACAAGAATGGAAAAATTATACTTCCTTGCTCAGTTACGCAGACCTGAGCCCATTTTCACATCTGGAGCCTAGTACTTGAAGAAGAGATATTCAAATCTCTGGGAAAAAATAACCTGGCAACACCATGGCAAGTGTATAACATGGTTACGCTCCAAAGGGACTTACATATGACCATTTACTCAAATAACTGTAGCCTAGTTAAAGGGAAATAAGCAAACTTCTCATTGACCAATAGACAAAGGTTCTGAAACAACTCTGACAGCCAAAGACTCAAGGCTTTGTCATGTTCCTTTTTGGTAGAATGGAATCTATAGGAGGCAGGTAATGGATGGAGTCCTGTCTAAATTCTAACATACTGTGTCCCCATTGCGCCCAGAAACCCAAATCAGCATTTGTTTTCCCAGTCACTAGTGTAGTATTAGTGTAGAGTCCATAGAGTTCCTAGTGTAGAATAAGAGCTGTAATATTAGGAAAGGCCAAAGGGAAACCTCTGAAACTGCGTACCCTCCAATAATCCACTTCCAGCCAAGATAGAAAATTAAAATCAACGTCGTGTCCCTGGGGTTACAGCAGAGATAAGTGCTATCATTAAAGACTGAAGATGAAGGGTGGTGTTCTGTATTATATCTTAATTTCATTCGGCCTAGCCCCCAAAGAAATGGAATAGACACTGAGAATGGTTATAGACTATTTCCGATCTAATAAAGCAGTAGCTCTGATAACAGCAGCTGTTCTGTGTCATTGTTGGAACAGATTATTAAAGCCACAAGTATATGAGTGGTGGTGGTTAATTCGGTGAATGTGTCTTTACCATTCTGATTAGAAAAGAAGATAAGAAATCACTGCCATTCTTATGGAATGAACAGTTTCCACTTGTGTATTTGCCTCAGGGCTGTGTTAACTATGTTACCAGCTGTCATAACATAGGTCTGAAAAGACCTGTATCACTTAGACATTCCACAGAGCATCTCACTCACCCCTTACACTGAGGAACATCATGTTGATTGAACAGGATAAGCAAAAGGCAGTTCATGTTCTAGAGGCTGTGATACAAGACACACGTGTTCCATCATATGGGAAATAAATGTTAGGAAATTTCAGAAACCAGACACTCCAGTAAAATTTTCAGGAATCCAGTGGTTGGAGGTATGCTGTATTTAACCATAAACTAAAATACAAACTGCTACATTTTGAATTTCCTATAGAATGGATGAAGCATGTAGCTGTAGGCCTCTTTATGTTCTGGGGCCACACAATCCACAGCTGGGCACTTTTCTCTGGCCCATATACTAGATGATACATCAGGCTACCACACTGAGTAGGGCCTGGAGCATAAAATGATGCAGCAGTAGGTCCAGGCCTTGGTGCACTCAGCTCTGCTGCTTGCATTATGTGATCTAACAGTTGGATATGTCAGTACTGAGAAAAGATAAAATGTGGAGCTTCTAGCAAGCTCTGGTGAAGAGTCAGATGTAAGCCACTGGGATTCTGAAGCCACACCATGTATTCAGAGGAGATAATCATATACCTTTTGAGAAATAAGTCTCAGGACCGGATAGAAAGGAAATGTTTGACCAAGGGGACTCCAAGTGAAGGTGTGTCCAGAACTAGTCAGGATGAATTGGTTTCTTTCAGACCTGCGAAGTCATCAAGTTAACCATGCCTAGAAGTGGTCCATCAAAAAATGAAAATAACACAGCTGGGATGAAGCCCAAGCTGGTCTAGAGTGGTCACAGTGACAGACATGAAGAGTACATATGAACTCTACTTCTTAAGGCAAATTTACCTACTAATGCCTCTGAGTGTCTACCTTGTCAACAACAGACATCAACCCTGAGCTCTCAAAATGGCATCATTCACTGTGAAGGCTAACCAGCCAATGAGTGTCAAATTGATTTTATCAGCCTCCTTCCATCCTGGAAGGACAAGTTCGTTCCCTCAGAAGGAGATTCTTACTGTGCATTGGGTTTCCTTTCCTTTCCTGCAGAGGCTCAGCTAGCACCACTTTCAAGGGGCTTACAGAATGTCTAGTTCATAGGCATGGAATCCCACACAGCATAGCTTCTGGCCAGGGCACTCACTTCACAGTAAAGGAGTAATGAGAGTGAGCCCATAACCACAGAACCCACTGGTCAAATCTTGAACCTCACCATCCAGAAGCAGCTAAGCTCATACAATGCTACAGTAGTCTCTAAAGTTGTAACTGAAAGAAGCACTCTAAAAAGACTGTGCATTATTCTTCAGGATACTGTAGTCATTAAATCATAGACTACAGCATAGGGCTATATCCTCAATAGGAAAAATACGAAGGTCCTTTCAGGAAGCAGGAGGTATCCCACTTATGATCCCTTCCAAAGACACACTGGAGAACTTTGTGCTTCCTGGCCCCATCACTCTGAGCTTGTCAGTGCTAGAAGCCTGAGTGCCCAAAAGAGTCACACTCTAGTCAGGAGATACCACAAGGGGCTTATTGAATTCTAAGTTATAGCTGCTGTCAGAGCTTTAGACTTCGTCTCTCAGGGAATCAGTGGCAAAAAGAGGAGTTCGATATCCTCCCTAGGATACTGACTCCCATCAGAAGGAGGCAGAGCTGCTTTTATACAGCGAGGACAGGGAAGAATCTTGTGTGAAAATCAAATGATCCACTTGGGGGCCTTCTGGTGCTCAGTGTCTCCTTGTTACTGTGAACAGACACATACATCAATCCTAAACTAAAGGGTGTGATTACAAGGTCTCAAAATCTCCACTGACTTGAAGAAAAGCAACATATGGTAATGGCCTATATCATAGCAGAACTGATCTCTAGGCACACCTGATCCCTTTAATCCTCTGACCTTATTCTGATCGCGCACTGAGGAAGCATTTGCCTTGCACCTGAATCGCTCTTCCCTAGAAAATTGACACAAGTGTTTTCTCACCTCTTTTTGTCTTTGTTCAAATATCACCTTCCTAGTTGAAGCTCTGTGACTGCCCTATTTAAAACTTACCATTGCTTCTCAGTTATCCATACTTCATTCTGGTTTTATTATTCTCATCACCTAAAATACAACATAATTCACTTTTTCTTTGTGTATTAGGTATCACCTCTCAACTCAAATGCAGGCTTTAAAAAGATGGGGACTTTTGTCTGTTCATACAGTGCTGTATCTCCGTTCACTAGAACAGGACCTGTGCACTCTTGTTCTTATTGAATTATGTGACAAATGGTTGTCCTTATAGGCAGCAACCGTTACAGTGGAAGTGACATAGGTGAAAGCTGGATTGTAATGGTCTTATAGTGTAAATGGACACTAATAAAATAGGATCGTCATCATCATCATCATCATATAATTGCAACAGCTGACATTGATTAAATGCTTATTATCTGCTAGATGCTTCACAATCTGTTTTACATGCATTAGCTTATTTAATCTTCCAAACTCTATGACATGGGTTTTAGCGTTATTCCCATTTCCTGTATGGCTTAGAAAGGTTAAGTATCTTTTTTTTTTTTTAAGATTTTTATCTATCTATTTTACAGAGAGAGATCACAAGTAAGCAGAGAGGCAAGCAGAGAGAGAGGAAGGGAAGCAGGCTCCCTGCTGAGCAGAGAGCCCTATGCGGGGCTCAATCCCAGGACCCTGTGACCATGACCCGAGCCGAAGGCAGAGGCCTTAACCCACTGAGCCACCCAGGCGCCCCAGAAAGGTTAAGTATCTTAATCAAGATAGAGATAATTAGCAGAGGTGATATTCAAACTGTATCTGACACCAATGCTTTAATTCCTAACCCGAGCTCCCTGGTGAACTCAGAAATCACAGAGAACAGTTTCTGAACCTTATAGTATACCCAAGAAATGGAAAAGGTCAGAGAACTTTTAAAGCAATCACAAATGCAAACATTTCTTTTTTTTTAAAGTACAGTTTCATAAGAATGTGGATAATATTTTTAGAGAAATCAGAAAAAAATCAATTTTAATGGAAGCTTAGTTAAAAGGTCTTACAATATTAGAGCAGAACCGTCATAAAGACAGGAAATAGCAATATTCTAAGTCCAGTAAGGAAAAACAGATTTTATGGAGGCATAGGTAATAATATGTGTTTTAGAATTCCAGATAACTAGCTTTACCTCATACTACTTAAACACACACATACACACACACACATTCATGCACCAAATGGCAGTTTATTGTGCTTTTTTGAATTTTTCTTTCAAGGTTTGAGACTTAGGTGCAGGATATCATAGTAAAGTCTGTTATCTCATAAACAAATAGCTAAATAGTTACTTTAAAACATTTACTTTTAACACATTCAAATTCCAAGGACATTGCTTGAATGAAGAGTAGGTGAAAACTCTATAGAAAAATAGTAAATCATAAAAGAACCACAGATATGGAAGGCCCTTACTTAGGTCAAGGCTAAGAAACAATAGTAGATATACGGATTTGTGTACAGACCAATCTCTGTCACTGTGAAAGGAGAGGACGTATTTCTTTTGAAAATTCACTTTACATTTGTTGTTTTTATCTGTCTTTTCACATTTGTTGAAAGCAAGCCACATGAAAAACTAAAAGAAACATTTGCTGTGCTTTGATGTGCACAAAGAATTTAAAGAATTTACTATACTGCTAGTTTATATGTTTATTTCTACACACATACACAAACACACACACACACAGTAATTAATTTTAAAAAATCTTTAGGGACTAGATATTGTTAAGGTTTGCTGCAAACATAAATGAGAATTTTTCCTTGCCCAGAAAGGCAGGTAGTGGAAACATACACATACACTGAAAACTGCAAAACAACGTGAGAAGCAGTACAGGTATAGGTGGAACCTGGATGAAAAACAGCTGATTTGAAAGGAAAAGACTCACAGATTATGTAAACTTTCAGGAGTGAGGGATATGAAAGGATAAGTGTTGGTCATGAAAAATCTTGAGGAACTAAAGAGGCTCCAGTGAGTCTTGTGTTCATTGTGACCAGAGCCCTGGGTTGTGGCAGTGATGTGAGGGTCAAAGATGGTATTAGAAAGTGAAATGTTTGCAGCAAGTAACAAAGGGAAGGCAAAGCACATTTTAAATAGGAAAACACTGTAACCAGTTTGGTTATATAGAAGACCAGTACATGGTATGCAGAGTGTACTTGAGTTATTAGAGATGGAAGGCAGAGACA
Source organism: Taxidea taxus jeffersonii (assembly GCA_003697995.1). Classification (NCBI taxonomy): domain Eukaryota; kingdom Metazoa; phylum Chordata; class Mammalia; order Carnivora; family Mustelidae; genus Taxidea; species Taxidea taxus. Next base: position 14,386 of record RCUC01154594.1, read on the forward strand.
GTGCATGTTATAGACTGGACAAAATGAAGATTTGGTCTAAACCAATTGTGAAAACTAGTCTAAACCAAGGTGTGACCTGTTTGGGTTGGTATAAATGTAGTGAAATTAGGCAAATGCTATACATGGGGTTCATAAACATATTTATTGCCTGATATTCTTCTTTCTTTACCCATATGAAAGAAATGTTAAAAATTCCCTCAGTCATTTAAGTTGGTGAGATCTAAGTGTAGAAGTAGCAGAAGAGTTGCAGAGAAAGAATCAGAAGTCTTCCTTTACTGTCTCAGGTGAAGCTAATTTTCCAACAGGATTTTGTGATGCTCTCACCATTAATAGTAACACATTAATGTCTTTCATAGTTTGGATAATAATTTTGAGCAACATTAAAAGTATGAGTGTATATGACTAGAAGTCCATTTTTAATTATAAGAGTTTGTATGAAAACTTCTAGTCACAGTGTTATGTATTGAAGATTATCAATATTTCATTATATACCATACATTTTCATCACTGATGTCTCCCCATCCTACACAAACTAGCATTTAATGTGTAAGTCACATTCTCTGGCAAACAATTACTAAAAGAAACACAGAGAGATGTATCACAATCAATGAACCGATTTCAGGTCAGGCAGTGAAATTCAAATACAGGAAATCAAGTTCACAATTTGAAGAAAACAATGGAAAGCCTGATGCAAGTTCATTTTATGATAACTACAAAGTGAGAAATAGTTGAGAACTATGGAGGGTCATCATTAAAGGCATAAAATTTCATTCATCATGCACATGTTTTTAGAGATATTGATTTGATGGGAAAAGTCCACAGCTTATTTTGAAACCAAAATCTTCTTCCAAATAGCTTATTCTATCCATTCAGGACATGGAGTGAAATGAAGCAAATGCTATAATTCTGTGTGTGATCTCTAAACTGACAAAACAATTACCCAGTTATTTTCTGTGAGACCTTCTGTAATTGCAAATGCCAAAAAACTATTTTGCTTTTTGCTCTTTTTTGATCTTCTATTGGAAGAGAAAATGGACCTATATTTCCATTAATATTTCTGCCTTTAACAAATGCTTACTTTGACAGTATTGATGAGAGAATTAAGGTGTTTTAGAAAAGTTGTCTTTTCACCAAACACAAGATGAAAACATTATTTCAACCTTAAGTGTACACCTCATTTGTTCTAATTGCAAAACCCCTTACATGAGGGAGATATAAAAATATATAATTTGGAAGAAAAGGATGAGGTAACTAGGACTAAGACAATTTAGCATACAGTGTAACTAGACCTGTGGCATAATTAAATGCTTTCGAAAGGGGGTTTAATGAGACAGACTTCTTACAGTTAAAAAACATGAGTAATTATTCAGTGGTCATTGCTATACAAACCATCTTTACAATTTGTTCATAAACTTTGATTATACAACAGTTCTTTTCTCTAGTCACTGAATAACTGATTAAATCCTTACTTCACTTTACATAGCTATGACCTAAAATAACAGACATCTATCATTTTAAGGCTTCAAAGGATTGTTATTTTACAATTAAAGAAGCTGACAAGTGGTCTACTGAATAGTAATATTTATTGAAGGCTTTCTCTATGGCTGGTTCTTCAAATGTTCTATCTCAGGTAAGCCTCATATCAACCTCTGACCCAATACCATTATTATCCTTACTTTACATGGGAGAAAACTGAAGTTCACAGAACTAAAATAACCTACAAAAGGCACCAAAACCTAAAAACGGCACAGTTTGGGGTGCCTGGGTGGCTCAGTTGGTAAAGTGTTTGCCTTTGGCTCAGGTCATGATCTCAAGGTCCTGGGATCAGCCCACTGTAGGCTCCCTGCTCAGTGGGGAGTCTGCTTCTCCCTCTCCCTCTGCCCTACCACCACACCCCCACTCATGTACGTGCTCTTTCTCTCTCTCTCTCTCTCAAATAAATCTTTTCTGAAAAAATGTCATGGTTAACATTTGAATATATAGTGTAACTACAAAGTCTAAATTCTTAAAATGCTATATCATACTACCTCCCAGCTCAAAATGAAAGTTACAACAAAAAGAATTCAGTAGCATGAGAAAAGTATAAAAATGCTGCTATTTGGAATCCCTGTCACAAAAAAATTTTCAACTCTTTATCAACATGCACTCCTGAAGACTTAACGAATGATAGTTTTTACTTAAAATTAACATTCACTCATTTGCTTAGTAACCCTATGAGCTAATTAACCAATTGGAAGTTATGATTTTTATTCATGGATCTGTCTTATGCCTCATAGCAAATTCATTTTATAGAGAGGAAAGCAAATCCATTTCTAGTCTTATTCTTTTCATGCTCTGTTCATTTAACAGTTTGGTTGTTTATGCCTTTTTAAAAATTTAGCTTACATAGTTACACAAAGGCAAGGTACAAAAATTTTATGAATGAGGCAATATCTACCAAGGACATGCAATTATTTTTGAATTTTTAAGGCCCAAGGAGCAGGATGGTGGAAACCACAACTATATACTTTCTGCAGAGCCCTTTCCTGCCGGATCCCGCTGAAAGCTTATGGGTTACTCGGTGAGTGGGTCAGAGCAGCATACTGAAATGTGGCCTCTATTACCCCCCAAATCCAGAGAGGCTCTGCAGGTGTTGTGCCTCTTTATTCATGGGTGAATTGTGTAAGGTATAGAAATGTGCTTTTTTCTTTAGGAGGGGACCCTGACATGCTGCAAACTTAGCCTCTAGAATCAACACAGATGTGGCAGGCTTCTAAGTTTCATGGAGTTTATCTCTCATTCTTTGGCACTTGTATGTGTGTTACTAATCATGTGGGTACTCCCTATTTCTTACTTACCAGATCCAGTGAATCTAGGGATGGAATGGAGAGAAAATCCAGAAAGTTAGCAAACCCTACAGAACTATTCTCATAGAAACAAAATAAAAATATGGGACAATATGAAAGGGGGAATGTCATGGTACTGACTTTACTGTAACAGAAAAATCAGTAATTGATTTCCTATCTTAGTTTAATTGGTTTTCTAAACAAACCAGGATGAATATTGTCCAGTTGTTAGTAAAACAATTTCAATATTGGTGCACTGGCTCAAATGAAATATTTTGCTTTCTTTCTAGACAATGGAAATCAATAGAAATGCCTGCAGCTAATTTGTGTCTTATAGACCAATGGTTGGTTGAAAAGAATCACTAATATGGTACCACTGATGAGGAGATTATGATTTGGGTTACATTTATACTTTGATGCCAGGTAATCTTTACATGTCTGACAGTGTTCCTTAATAAGTTTTTCCCATTATTCCCCTAAGGTAATGTATAGCACAAATTAGTGGAATTTGATGGAAACTTTAATTCAATATAGGAATAATTTTTTCTTTTTCTTTTTCTTTGCTGTTTGGAGTTTTCTTCATTCTGATAATGCAGCCCAAGTTTGCCAGACTAATATTTCATAGTGCTGTTTCGACTCTTCAAAAACAGGTATGGTTGCAACTATATTTCCATTATATATTATGCCTAACAATAAGAACTTATATTATTACCCATAAATTTGACTCAAAAACAATTTCAAAAAGTTGCTCTAAAGAGCTGATATGCCTTTCAACAGAAGAATGGATAAAGAGGATGTGGTCCATATATACAATGGAATATTACCCAGCCATCAGAAAGGATGAATAACCCAACTTTTGCATCAACATGGACAGGACTGGAGGAGGTTATGCTGAGTGAATTAAGGCAAGCAGAGAAAGTCAACTATTATATGGCTTCACTTACTTGTGGTACATAAGGAATAGCATGGAGGACATTAGAAGGAAGGAAAAAATGAAGGGGGGTGGGAATCAAAGGGAAAGATGAACCATGAGAGACTGCAGACTCCGAGAAACAAACTAAGAGTTTTAGAGGGGATGGGGATGGGGGGATGGGTTCACCCCGTGGTGGGTGTTAAAGAAGACACTGCATGGAACACTGAGTGTTAGATGTAAACAATGAATTTGGAACACTACATCAAAAACTAATGTTGTACTATATGGTGTCTAACATAATAAAAAAGAATGGAAAAATTAAAAAATGAAATAAAATATTTAATATGGTATAAATACATAGTTACCAATGGTGACTATTTTTTGAAGAGAAAACTCACTATAGCTATTTTACTTCAGTTTAAAAGTCTTATGACTTCACTCCTCACCTTGTCTACTTGTCTAGGAAAGAAAAAACTCAGGATCACAAATAAAATCATAAATGATTATTGAAGAAGGATAATGATGCTTATAATGAGTGGAGTCATAAGGATTTCCTAGAAGACTGACCATATATATGTGCTCTATACATGGTTTTCCTGATAGCTTTAAAAATTTAATAAACAAGGCAAAAGAGAAAATCACAGTTCAATTAGGTTAATCTCTTATTATAAACTTGATCTTAAAAACAATTTTTAAAAGGTACTTAAAATATTTTAAATATGGCACCATTATTTATGTAAATATATATCAAATAACTTACAGTTGTATAAAGTGTAACCTCATAAAACCGAGGACTCTTAAAACATTTTCCAGGTAAATAAATATACCAACAGTAACTAGTAAAAGGATTACTATATGTGTTATATCATTTTTGTAAATTAAATGTTGTAAAAAACACAACCAAAATATGTAAAAAAAATCATAAAAAGTCGGGTAAAACATTCAGATAAACTTTGCAATAATCTACCATTAATATTTTGCAACAAGAGTTGCTCATTCTGTTATTTTCTTTCAACTTCAACTTCGAGTTTGGGAGCTAGCAGGATGCTATTTTGAGCTGGCCAAAGATATCTTTGAATTATATATAGAATAAGCAAGCATATGATTTAAACAAGATATTTCCTTCCTATAGAATAATATAGAATGATGTGTACCATTTATAGTACTTCTTAAGATCAATTTCAGTTTCATATTTAACAATATTCCCAAATCTGGATCACATTATAGCATTATGTCCTTTTCCTATAAAGGACATGTGAGGACAGAAAACAGTTGGAATAAAATCTGTTTACAGTGTCTTGACAAATTGTTTGTAGAGAACTTTTATTGGGTAAATTTGCATCATCAGGTTTGCCAATTACTTTGTGTAATAATAATTAGTTTTTCAACATGAAATCAAGGTATACAAATAGATTTTTTCATAAGAAAACTATATAACTTAAGAAAAATAATTAGAAGCTAAAATATGTAAATGTGTGGCTCAGTCTGGGACATAACATATTCTACTAGGAAAGGAATTAACTTGAGATAGTTAATTTTTCTTCAACTTTATTGACAACTGTATTTCCCAACTATAATCAACAAATAAAACTATATATATATTCAAATTGTTCAACATGATGATTTGATATACATATGCATTGTGAAATGATTACCATAATCAAAGTCATTAACATATGTATGACTTCACATAGTTATTTTGTGTGTGTATGGGTGAGAACATTTAAGATCTAAGCTCAGCAAATTTCAAGTATTACAATGCACCATTAATTATAGTCACCATGTTATACATTAGATCCTCAAAACTAATTCATCTTATAACTAAAAATTTGTACCCTCTGACCAGTATCTGCCTATACTCCCACTACGCTATAACCACCATCCTATCCTATCTTTCTCTGAGTTTTTTTTTTTCTAGTTTCTACATGTAAGTGATGCCAGACAATATTTGTCCTTTTGTGTCTTATTTATTTCATTTAGAATAATGCCCTCCAAATTCATCCATGTTGTCACAGGTGGCAGGATTTCCTTCCTTATTACAGCTAAATACTCCACTGTGCAAACATAGTACATTTTCTTTATCCATTGTCAGCAGACACTTAGGTTGTTTCCGTATCTTGGCTATCCTGAATGTTGCAATGAATATGGGAGTACAGCTCTCTCTTCAAGATAGTGATTTTGTTTCCTTTGGATATATACTCAGAAGTGGGATTGTTGGATCATATGATAGTTTTACTTTTATTTTTTGAGGAAACTCCATACTGTTTTCCATAACGGTTATACCAATTTACATTCCCACCAAAAGCACACAAGTGTTCCCTTTTCTCTATATTCTTCCCAGCACCCGTTGCCTCCTGTCTTTTTGAAAATAACCATCCTAACAGGTGTTAGGTGATATTTTCACTTGGGTTCTCATTTGCATTTCCCTGATGATTAGTGATGCTGAACACCTTTTTGTGTACTTATTGGCCATTTGCAGATCTTCTTTGGGAAAATGGCATTGGAGCTAATGGGGAAAGAAATATTTTCAGACAGAAGAAATAATAGTAATGTATTTGTACAGTGATCTAGTAGCAGTAAAAAAAAAAAAAGAAACAAGCATTGGAGTGGAGGGCATTTCTAGAACAGAAATGAGATCTCAAGCATGAGTAGAGCTGTCTTTAAATAAAAACAGTATGAACTCATATCTGGCAACAAATAGGAAGACTGGAATATGAATGTGCTAATACTGGTAGCTGGTTAGATGTAGTCACGGATTTCTGTGAAAGTTCACTGATTATTGCTGTAGTTTTCTCAGTGAAGTAGGAAGTGAGGGGAGGATAAAGAGATATAACAGTTTGAGAAGGAAAGAGAAGAAATAGTCATTTAGAGGAGAGGAAATGTGAAATGATTGGGGATACAAACTATGATTGCTGGGCAAAATGAAGGATATATTTGTGATTCAAAATATGAATTTAAAGTGAGACAAATTAGCATAGTTGCGCTTTTTTCCTAGCCTTATGTTGCGCAGGTGTAGCTTGGTATAGAAGAATAGTTTAATTAAACAAGATTTGTGTTTTGCTCAGGAGGTAAAATAAAGCAAGGGTAACAAGAAGAAAAGGCTGTAGAAAGTATATACAAGAAATTAAAATCAGAAATCATGATTTTAACCCAAGTGGAAGAAAAGGACATGAGGAGGTGCTTGTTAGACTGAAGAAGACTAGGGGTCTGGGTATGAAGGAAAAATAAAAATGAGAAGGATATGGTCTAGAGAGTGGGATACATAAAACTGAAATTTGGAGCGGCTGTAATTATAAAGGACAAGGTCTCTAAGGTATTCCTATGGAAATGTATGGCTGAGACAGGATGGAGGACAATATCATAGACAAGAGGAGGTCAAAGCCAGAGTGTAGAGTGATGGAAAGATTGTCTATACGAATATTTTTAAATGCTTAAAATTAAGTCACAAGGAAATGACTGCAAAAGAGGTGACAAATTCTTAAGAAATGAGTATCATTTATAATATATATTCTAATGAAGAAAATGATTGATGTAAAATTTGTGTTCCCCAGTAATCACAGTAATTTAAACCTCTGTGTTGAATTAAAGGCTGATTTAGTTACAATATTTCTGGACCTTATCTTTAAATGATATTAAATAAAATTATATGATTTTTGGAATCAGCCCCCAAATTATATTTACAGAGCCAGAGTTGCCAATTGAAATGAAACAGTAATTCTTCCATGCTACAAATGGAGAGAGAGGAAAATTGCTTTTCCTAGTGAGATCAGAGCAACTTCTCAAAAGATTGAAAGATCCTTTTATTACAAGCAGTAATATGAATACATATCAGGTGCACCAACATAGGTAAGATGCTTTTTAATTTTAAGAGTCAAACCTATGGTCAGTGGTAGCTCCCCTTAATGCTAGTTGCTAAGGTCATATGAGAGTTTGGCAACTCAGACAAAATCAGAGAAGATCTGAATGTGATTTGAAAGAGAAAAGTGATAACATGGAAAACAAGGTACGATTTCTCTCTAGGAAAAAAGGATGAGAATTGTGTGGGATGCAATGTAATAACAAAACAACACATGACAATTGGAATAACAAAACAAATGTGCGAATGTAAGATATCTCGATAGAAATTTTAACAAATTACAAATCACTCAAGATCCATAGGGATATATTCAGAAGAGAAAAATAATGTGTGTTAGCACAGGCAAGGCTGGCTAAGTTATGCTGCAGTAACAATCCCCAAATCTCAGTACATTACACAATAAAGGTTTATTTCTCCCTTGCAGTACATGCCCAAAGCAGACCAGCTGCGAGGCTGTTCAAGGAGGTCACTCGAGGTCCCGGGCTAATAGTCTCAATCTCATACTGACATGATCACACCTGGAAGTTATACACATTACATCTGCTCACAATTTGTCAGTCAAAGCAACAAAGGCAAAGAAATGGAATATTTGTCACTAGCCCTGATGGAACAACAAAATTATAAGAAAATAAACTAGCTAAATAAACAACAAATTAACAACAAACAGCAATATTTTTCCAAAAACTTATACATGCATAAAAAGTGGAGGAAGGGGAAGACTCAATTCAACTAAGCAGTTAAAATCTCCAGTTTATAACAAATCTGTAACATTGTCTTATGACTTGCACCCTTTAAAAAAAAAATCTAGAAATTGTCACCAAGTCAGTCTATCTCTCTAACTCACCATTCTCAAGGGAAGAAAACTGCCCCGTGCATAAATCTGAATGTAAAATGCAATTGAGAGGATCTTTCCAGTCAGGTGAAAAGTATTAAATAAGGCTTCTGGGCCAATATTCTTAAAATAATTTTAGGAACATCTCTTTTTCCCTGCAGTAACACTCCCTTTTTTTATCTCTTATTCTCTTGAATAACTTTCAATTCTTTATTAGATATAATTTGATGGTTTAATGTGTTACAAAACTTAAAATAATTATCTAAGGACACTGATAAGAACTAGATGTGATTTCGGAAAGAAGCTTGAGATCTTGCTCCCAAACTTTCAAAATCTTAGTTGTTTTTCCTTTTGGCAATGCCATTTATCTTCTGCTCTGTGAGGACTAATGGAAACTGTATATGGAAGTATTTTGGTCATGCACAGCTGCACTAAGACACTGTTAGCAGAATGTTGCTATTGAGGAAGATAATATGGATCAACATTTCCACACTGATGAAGACATTTTTTTTTTTTGTAAAAATCAAGATTACTTCTTTTAAAGAAAGGTTTGGTCCTAGAAGAGTTAACGTATCACCGAAGGATTCTTTGTTTTGACAGAAGTGACAAAGAAGGTAGGAAAGAAGCCAAGAAGAGCCCAATAGCTATCGAACTGTCACATAGCAGGAGCACAATGCTGAGAGAGACAGAAAGTCAATTTCCAAATGGATTGCATAAGACCAGAAGTTTGATGCCATAACCTCAGGTACATAAGATGAATCCAGCACACTCTGTGTGACTGTCAAGACAGCCTCACAGAAACTGTATTTCTCAGAGTTCTTCGGAAAGAGTGAGGAATGACAGCAATTTAGGTTGAGGAGAGTAATTGAGAGAAAGTAGATTATGATGCACACACACACACACAGACTTCTCTGTCATTTATGTTTGGAACACACAGAATGGACAATAAGGGACATATTATGTCATACATATGCATATGAATTTTCTTTAAAAGCTATATGATATAAAGATAATATTTCTAAATTAAGAACAAAGAAGTAGTTCTTATTAATTACTGATAGCTTACACAGAAGAATACATAGGAACATAGGACATGACTGGATCCAAACTCAGCCTTTGCCATTCATATGCTGTGTGAATTTTCACAGGTTACTTATCTTTCTGTGATTCAGTTTCTTCATCTATAAAATGGGATAAAATTAGTAGGCCTTTGTTACAATGATTAAGTAGGTTAATATGGGTAAATCACTTAAAAGAGGGTCTGGTACGTAGTGAGCATTCAATTAACTTTCATTACTCTTATTATTCAAGTTAATATATCTTATTTGAATAATATGTTCCCTATAGGGATCTGGCAAAGTACTAAAATAATTTGTAGGTAATGTTGAGTTATTCTCAGTAAACTGACTCTAAGGAGTTAGTAAAATATTTTAAATATATTTAAGTATATTTTATATATTTATAAATAAATATATTTATATTGACAGTAAAATATTTTAAATATATCCATTGGAAATATGTTCACTTATACTATATATTTGAATACTTATATATAGTATATTAATTAAAAATATTTCTCAAGGTATTTCCCTATTTTGCTTTAAATACATATATATATTTAAGTGGGGCACCAGGGTGGCTCAGTTAGTTGAGCGCCCAAATCTTGTCTTTGGCTCAGGTCATGATCTCAGGATGCTGAGATCAAGCCCTATGTAGTGCTCTATGCTCAGTGAAGAGACTGTTTGAGATTCTCTCTTCCTGCGCCCCTCCCCCCATCTATCTATCGATCTATCTATCGATCTATCTATCTATCTACAGGCGCCTGTCTGGCTCAGTCCATTAAACATCTGACTCCTAATTTCAGCTCAGGTCATAATCTCTGGGTCATGAAATTGAGCCCTATGGGGTTCCCTGCTCACATTGGTTAAGATTCTCTCTCTCTCCCTCTGCCCCTCTCCCCTGCTCCTGCTCACTTGCTCTCTCTCTCTTTCAAATAAATGAATAAATAAATAAATATTGGAATATGTATATTTATTTCTATTTGCAAATACATAGAATATTATTTCAGGAAAGCTACAAAAAATCTGTTCATGGTGATTATCCCTGAGGAAGGAGATGTGGCTATGTAATGGGAAAGCACTTAATTTTTATTATATTACCCTTTGTGCTAGGATTTTTAAATCTAACAGCATTTCAATAAAACCTACATAAGAATATTTCTTTTCCCCATACAAAACAATTTATTTTGTCTCATCACATATATATTCTTTCAGTGAAATATTTTTCTTTTGTTATGATAGGCACAATGCTCAGAAATCAGAAGGCCCGTGTTGAATTATACATGAATGTTAAGGGAGCTTTTTAACTCTGGCATTAGCAGAACTTCCTACTAGGGTAGGGCAGGAAAATATCCTGTTCACTGATGACCTGCCAGAGCAAGATTAGCACCAGGCACCTTGACAAAAGTAGTATTCTCTATCCTAGATTATTTTAAAGCATGTAGTCTTCCGAACCAGAAAGCTATATTGAGATCCCATTACCACTATTTTTTTTATTTAAGCATTTTTTTTATTTAAACATATAATGTAACCCCACCACCCTCTCCCAACTTCCCTCCTCCCAACCCCCCTCAGTTTGTTTTATGACATTAAGAGTCTCTTTTGGTTTGTCTCCCTCCTGATCCCATCTTGTTTCATTTTTTCTTTTCCTACCCCTTTAACCCCCACCCCCGTTGCATCTCCACTTCCTCATATCAGGGAGATCATGTGATAGTTGTCTTTCTCCAGTTGATTTATTTCGCTAAGCATAATACCCTCTAGTTCCATCCATGTCGTCGTGTACCTGAATGTTTATAGCAGCAATGTCCACAATAGCCAAGTTATGGAAAGAACCTAGATGCCCATTACCACTTTTATCTTTAACATCAACAAGTCAAAGAATGTTTGACATATCATAAGGTTATCATGGAAGATTGTGGTTCAAGAAGACAAGGGATCCCTAAATGAAGAGTATACCTTTATTCTGAAGAGAAAGGAAACAGACAAAAAAAAAAAAAATTGCAGAATTTTCCCAGTACAATTTCTAGGAAAGTTGTGAAATAACCTCTTTTTAATGAAGTGTTGAAACTGTTGACTATGTCTATTAAAGGAACACATATTTTCCTTTTTTTATTTTTAACATCTTTGCAACAACTTTTATCTTATTTTAAACTTGTCATGCAAAGTTTCTTCAGGGATAGCTATTTTAAGACATTAGAGTTAGCACTAATATCGGGGGATATTTTCACTTTTACCTACAGCCTATAAAAAGTAACTGAAGAGACATAAATTACTATTTTGATAAATTCATTAGCTGAAATATTTTGTAGAACCTGTGTGCAGAATTGACTGCTTTACCTCTTTAAGAACAATCAGGCCATGTTTGTTCATAAAAAACATAATGAAATTATTGCAGTAATTTTATAATTATGCCAATGCCCAGAAAAAAACACTGTTTTCTAATTATATAGAAAATTTAACAGTCTAGGGGCACCTGGGTGGCTCAGTCAGTTAAGCATCTGCCTTCAGCTCAGGTCATGATCCCAGGGTCTTGGGATCAAGCTCCACATAGGGCTCCCTGCCCAGCAGGGAGTCTGCTTCTCCCTCTGCCTCTCTCCCTCCTCCCACTCGTGCTCTCCGTCTCCATCAAATAAGTAAATAAAATCTTAAAAAAAACAAAATTTAACAGTTTAATTCATATTTTTCTGTACTTACAAGAAAACAAAATTTATTTTGAAACAAACTACTTTTTAGTAAGTAAAACATAATGGTTGAGCTGTAATAAACTTTTTTGTTTTGTTTTTAAAAGACTATTTTTTTTTAGAGCAGTTTTAGGTTTGCAGCAAAATTAAGAGGAAGGTACAGGGATTTCCTATTTACCCTCTGCACATGCATAGGCTCCCCATTAGCAACACCCATTACTAGGGCAGAACATTTTCTACAACTGGTGAACATACACTGACACAATCTATTACCCAACTCCAAAGTTTGCCTTAGGGCTCACTCTTGGTTTTTCAGAATCTCATGTCTAGACAAATATATAATGGCATATATCTACCATTACAGTATTATATAGTATCACATAGTATTACATCATAGCCCTAGTGTAATAATAATTTACTCTGAATAGTTTGGTCATGAATAACTCACATCTGACAACACTATTTGAAATGCAAATTCCAAACTATTATTTACTTAATCAGTATCTTTCCTCTAGCATAGTAATGATGAAATAATTAATAATATCAGATAAAATGATTACATGTTAAAATCTCCAAACAATTGCTTCTGGACAAAAGTTATTGACGTTAAACAAGAAACCCCATAGCACAGATCAATCTAATCCCATATTTAACTCAGACTTCAAATAGAAAATTACTCTTCCTTCCAAAAGTGGTAACCCTCTAATCACCACGGTGTGCATAATACTCATCACTGAGAAGAAAATAATCGTTAGTGCACTTATAAAAAAAAGATGTTAATATATCTATTGTGCAGCCATTAAGATAATGAGTAATGCAGGCCATTACTATTTTTGTATGGACAACTGGAGGCATGTTATACTTCTGTAAAGTCTGTGAACTTAGATCTTTTACTGCAACAAAAACAGACAAGGTGTTAACTATAGGGAAATACCTCCACCATGGTGCCCCAGTTACCTTGCACATGTCCATACAGGCAGAGGTTTGAATCACATCTTATCTGAGTCTTGGCAGGATGCCTTATGATTCTCTTGGAATAGGGGAGGACGGCCAGCCTGTACGGAGCTGTTATGGGGTGCCCTGTCCTACTCACTCTCTTTTTCCCCCTGACAGGTTGTCATGAAACAGTTTTATATAGTGTCCGTACTCTGATGACTTGTGGGAATTTCTAGCCCATCTCCCTCAGAATAGTGTCAGAATATAAATCCACTCAGCCGCAGTCCACATTTGGTTCCTCAGCAACAAATGGTATGCCCAACAGGTATCATTGCAATCTCCAGTCCTTTTCATTTCATTATCATCATTTTTGGTGTGTGGAATAAATATAGCAGGGAACCGGCACCTTTGGCTTAAAATTCTCTTCATTGTCTTTATAAGTAACAAGCTGTCTATAAGTGGCTCATTGTATTCTTGACAGCTCAGTCCGTCAGACCTTGGGCTTGGCTTTGCCAGTCTGTGTGCTTGCTTAACAGACTCTGCATACTTGCATAACAGAAGCTCCACACTGACTATGCTATATAAAGGTCATAACATGAGATGCCATGAGGTATATAGGAGTGCAGAACTGAAACAACAAAATAGTAAAAGTATTTTGGATGGCGATCCATTAGTTGTTTTATAATTTATTCCAGTTGATTATAACCATAATTTCTTAAAAAGATTTATTTAATTATTTTAGAGAGAGAGAAAGCACAAGTGGAGGTAGGGGCAGAGGGAGAGGGAGAAAGTCTCAAGCAGACTCCCCAGTGAGCCCAGAGCCCCATGCAGGACTAAATCTCTCGACCCTGAGATCATGATCTGATCCAAAGTCAAGAGTTAGATGCTTAACTGACTGAGCCACTGAGGTGCCCCTACAGCCATCATTTTTAAATACTAAAATAGAAACAAAAAATAGAAAATAGGATAGTATAATTACAGAAAAAATCAAGTTCATAGCATTTAATAATAAGTAGCATATAAAGACATAGGTTTGTGAAACATATTTCTGTTATTTATGTAAGTATTCTCTGTCTGTTAATTATAGCCACAATAATTCTGCATTTAAAAAAAAAGAAAAAGAGAAAACTGAATCTCAGCAGCATACAGTAAAATTTTATTTAGCTCATAAGCTGGTGGGTGAGCTAGAGTTTGCCGATTCTAGTCTAGGCTTTACTGAATGCCTCTCCTGGTCTCAACTAGGCTCATTCACTGAAAAGGACTGAGGTCAAATGGATCTGTGTTCAACCTGGCTCAGGTTGGCTCTGCTCCCTGATCTGTCATCTTCCTTCTGGGACCAGAGAGCTGGCCTAGCACTTTCTTCCCATGGTAGTAGTTAAGGCACAAGAAAGGAGGCAAAATCACACAAATACTTTTATATGTCTGTTTGCATTATATCAGCTAATATCTGGCCAAAGCAAGGGACCTATTGAACCCAGAGCCAAGGGATCAAGAAGGAGTCTTCCTACATTGGAGGGGCACTGCAGAGTTACATGGTAAAGGGTGTGGATGTATCATCCTATTACTGAAGAGTTGGAATAATAATCCAGTTAGACACATTCTCCCTAGCTGAGGTTTCTCTATCTGAACCTATGCTTCAATGGAGTGCAATCATGTGTATTCAAAATTCCACATCCAAATATAAAAAGCATAATAAATCTATATGCGTATGCTGACAAAAATATTTTAGTTACCTGTGAGTCTTGGAAAAAAATCTAAGATCAACTTGTCATCATAGTTCAGATTTTCTTCAGACAGGATCATATTCTGCACTTCTGTCATTTAAATGTGTTGTGTATTATGGTTATAATCTACCCCCTCATTATTAACTTAAAAACGTCTTCCAAAAATGGTAAAAGGTGCTGAAGGAGGTAATTGCATTCAGAGACCTAAAAAGGCTCATGCATTGGAAGTTGGAAATTATAAATCATACAGTAGAGGAAAGTATAAAAAGGTTGTAAACCTGGACATGAGTACAAAAAGAAACAAAAATTACAGAAATGTGCTTGATCTAGAAAGTTTCACCATGTTAGCAGAGTGTAAATTAATCTCTTTGCAGTAATTAGAGAATATCTTATGTAATGGATTAATGGCCACAATTAACATGGGATGCCATCAAGTATCACATTCATACTACAAAACATGTTGTACATATTTAAAAATCTGAAGAAGGAGGAAATGGAGAAAGGAATTGATTGGGTGAAGGAGTTGGGTTCCAATAAATACTGGATGGATCAAATGACCTAAGAAAAATACGCAAACCAGATCATGGGTGAAGTGTTTTCCATGGATAGTGAGGCAGAAACAATTTTTCCCAATGGATTACAGTAAACCTTTGATAAAGTAATTACACTACAAAGCAAATTTGGATGATTTTTACTCAGACACTCAGTCAACTTAATTTTCACTGTCGAACAAAAGATCCAGGAATATTTGACACCACATCTTAAAGCAAAAAGAAAATCTTACAAAGACAAAGTCATTTAAATTGCCACGAGAATGAGCATAACATAAACTAAAAGTTTATTTTCTTTTTTTTTTTAAGAATTTATTTATTTGTCAGAGAGAGAGAGAACACAAACAGGGGAAGCTGCAGGCAAAGGGAGAAGCAGGCTCCCCACTGAGCAAGGAGTTTGATGTGGGACTTGATCCCAGGACCCTGAGATAAGGACCTGAGCCAGAGGGAGATATTTAACCGATGGAGCCACCCAGTTTTAAGTTTTCAAAATGTATTTTGAAAATTAACTTTCAAAATACGTTTTGAGAACTTATTTTCAAAAATGCAATTACAAAAGACAATATCAATTTCTCAGGCCCAGTTTTAAAGCAGGCAAAGCATCTCAAAAAGACTTTTCTTTTGTCGTTTTTCATTGTGTTGCTTTATCTAAGTCTTCAGTTGATAGATGATGCATAGTAATCTTGGGACCCAAGAAGAAGAGATGTCCACGAGGTCTTTGAATTTAGTCACAGATGGAACTTAGGCATTTACTCTTACTTGTTCCTTCACTGGCTCACTCTTGCCCATCCCTCTAACAGCAATGATGACTATACAACTATCTCTACTTACCATCAAATCCTACCTTCCTTCAACTGATAAGTAGCTATCATTTTAAAAGCCTTTAAATTTTTTATTTTGCCGAATGTACTTGGCTTCATTTTGACTTTTTAAAATATGTCATTAATTGTTTGCATTACATTATATTACACACCCCTTGCAGTGAAAAACAATAATGTAATTTTTATCTAATACTACAGAGTATCATTGAGTTTTTCCCCAAAATATGCCTACAAATGAGTTCATTAAGTGTTACATTATTCCTTAATTGGACTTTAAAAAGCCTTATATTATACATAAACTCCTAATAGATTTTTATATATTCATTTGAATTATTTGTTTTAATAACACTTGGCAAAATTTGAGGGGACTTTTGTACCGGCTGAGAAATCATCGTGCTTCTTTTAAACGATAAACATTAAGGATCCTCCTATATTAAAATTTTTATATTAAACACGTTTACAGAAATGAGCTAAATTTCAATAATGAGAGATGCCTGTATTTTGTGTGTGTGCATGTGCATGTGTGTTTGTGTATTTGATCATGTGAGTCACTATCAGAAAAGATGGGAAGCCCCTAGTGAGCTCTTTTACTCACACATCCCAGAAGTATTAATGCAGGTCTCTAAAAATAGGGGGAGGAGAAAATCCACACTGAATTCCGTGATCTCATAACTGTTATTTTATCCAGAAGTTACAAATGTTTTTCCTCAGATAAAGGGAGAAGACCAGGAAGAATATAATAAGCATTTACAGTATACTTTTCAAATATTGTAGTTGGTCCCCACAGGAACCCTCCCATTAATTCAGCATTGAAGACAGTGAAATCATTAGCCAGGACTCACATAAATGAAGGATCTCAAAATTAGAATTCTGATAGTTCCACCATAGAAGGTTATAAATGGCATCATACTTTTTGAATGTAGTTTCTTACAGCCTGTTTATGCTTTGGAGAGTTCATGCTTAAACAGAGCAAAACATTCCCAATATCATTTATTTAAAAGTAAATGTTTAAAATACACCACAATTTTGGTAGTTCTACTATATGAAATTGGGTTTATAAAAGTTGGGGTTCTTTGCTCCTTTTATAACAGAATTCTCAGAAAATGGAACTTAGCCTGGCCTCTGTCACCCTATGACATCCCTTGCTGGAAGTGGTTATCAGCCAATGTTATATGGAAGGAAGATAAGATAAGATGGGGTTACATAGCTGAAGAAGTAATACAGCTTTTAAGAGGTTCATGATTCAAAAGCAGAGATTATGAATTCTAAAATCCATGTAACTCTCACTACAAAGCCTTTAAATCAACTTTAGGTATACCTGAGCTCTGGATAATCATAAACTTTGTCCATTTGGAAAACATCTTTTTCTTCATTATTGTAGCTATACTTTGCAGCTTCAAATAATAAATGATAAAACTGTTGCATGAAAATACTATTTTTTTAAACCAAAAGAGTAATCAATTCAAATGATATTCTTTTTCTTACCATAAGGATACAATAATATATATTGATAATCTATTTTTAGGTTCAATAATAGGCATTATAACTTTCTATTATCTATTTCAAAACATGAAGATAACAAACTCTTTGCTCATCAGACTCAAGGAACAGTAGAACAGAAACTTGTCCTTAATATATCATCCATATAAGTTTAAAACCATGTTTCCACTAAAATTTTCATTAATCTACATAAATCTTTAGTTTTCCTCACCTGTACTTAGGCACTAAATGACATATAAATATAAAAGGAAAACTTCTCATCCATTTTTCTGAAGTACCTTCATGATGCCAGGGGCTGCTGAGGCCTCTAAATTCTATGACTTTACAGAACTGTGTAATTGTACAGTATTCATAACAAAACTGCACTAGTAACTGTGGATCAATAGTCACTTTATTTTTGTGGAATTTTTCTCACAAAAGTAATAAGGATGATTAAGATTCATCAATCAATATTTCTCCGGGACCCCTTCAGGGACCAAATTCAGGCAGTCTACTCAGCTACCATCTATAGCTCAAGATGACTTTTCCCTACTCACTAATGCTTCCAAATCTTCTGTCAGACTAATACAGGGCATTGTAGGTATCAACAGTAAATACAGTGTTTTTACCAGGACTAGATTCCTTTAAAAGTTCTAATAAACTACAGAGAATATGCTCAAGATACAAAGGAGGAATTCCTTGCAGAATTTGTATGGTAGTTTCTTGCAGCCTGTTTTTGCTTCATAGACCTCACGATCATACAGAAAGAGAGGTTTACGGTATTTTTTAAGCAGATTTGTTTAAGGAGAGATGTTTAAGGGTACAGACTAGCAAGTGGTAGATAAATCCTGGAGATCTAATGCATGGTACAGTGAATACAGAAAATATTGTATTCTAATCATCAAACTTTCTAAGATTTTAATTATCTAGGTTTTAATTATCTCACCACGAAACAGAAATGGTAATTATGTAACATGACAAAGGTGCTAACCATCCCTACAACGGCATTCATATCACAGTATATAGATGTATCAAATCAACATGTTGTACACCTTAAATCTATGTATTATATGTCAAGTATATTTCAATTAAAAAAAAAAGCTGTAAGTTGGTTCTAGCAGAATCTCAGCAGCAAGTAGCAAAACTAAGAACTAAGGTCCAAAGATCAACAAGCACATTTTTTTTCTCTCTCTCTCTGGCTATAAGCAGAAGTAAACTAAGAAAATAAAAATTTCATGCATATTAACATGTTCACATTCCCCAAGATAATTTCATTCAGAGCATTATAATTTGCATTTGACCATTTACCTCTGAGGATTTCTACCTATAATCTATTAACCTAATAATCCACTTGCTGAAAGATAAGAGGATTTTTTGCCCTACTGGCAATCATTCCATCCCTAATTAATCCCTAATAAATTATTTTCTCTAATTGGAAACATTACCTAAACTCACCCAAGACCCAAGCTTGAATAGTGGAGGGGATTTTTTTAATGTAAGAAATTAAGAATTTTTAATGTTGATTTTTAACTAAAAAAAATAGTTCTAAAATCATTATTACTTTTAAGACTACTTTTGGAGGACAAAAAGGTAAGCCCCATTCCTAGTTGAAAAATAAGATGCTCCCCAAACTATATAGAAGCCAGTTAGAAATATGTATTTGTTTTTCCTTATTTATAAAAAGATTCTCAGAGTTGAGCTCTTACATCATTCAAAAAGTTATGTCCTTTTCACTTAAAGAGAGGTAACTTTAAGTGTAGTACTTGGAATATTCCACTAGTTCATGTGATATATGGCAACCAAGTATACAATGTTTGTTGTCTAGCTGAACAAAGCTATTATAAAATCAGACAATGGCAGATGGCTGTACATAGGTTTTGGACTCATTAGACTCTTTTCTTTAGTACCAAAGCAAAGGCAAACAAAGAGAAAACAAGAACACCTGTGTTTGCAGGCTAGTTACCAGTAGAGACTATTATCTCCCATCCCACCACCAGTATCTAATGAAAACAATCTGGATTGGAATTTGATTCTTCACACTTTTCACAGTGGATGACATTTCTTTTGCTTTCATGAATATAATTAATAAGAGAAAATTCTTTACTGAAGAATATACACACTCAACAAAAATGGAAATGAAGTAGCATATCCTATGAAGAATTGAAGTTATTCATATCTAAGAAGAGATCCTGCTGTTAGCCTCAGAAACCTTGATCAGTTCTGTACATAACTAGTGTTCAGCACTTAATTAGCATTCAGTGGATGTCGTAGAATTAGAAATGAGCCACTACAACTCATCATTTTTTTTTTAGTATGATGATGATGATGTAGGAAAAGGACAGGATTTAGAGTCAGAATATCTAAGTTTGAGGGCCAGCTCTGATATTTACAAGTACAATGTTGTCAAAAAAAAAGTCACTGAACCTCACAAAGTCTCAATTTTCTTTTATATAATGAGAATAAAAATGATTTCCTAAAAGAATTATTGGGAAGATCAAAAAAGATAAAGAATATTTAAGTGTTTTGTAAAATGAAATATTCAAATATTCTTAAACAAAGGTAGGATATAAATATAATATCAAAAACAAATTTAACCCACTAATAAGATGCAAAAATTCTAATTAGTCTTACTGTATCCACTGGTATTTGCCTTCTATTGTATCCCAGAATAAGAATTACTTCAAATAACAGTAACTTGGATTAAATAACTGAGTAATATTGATACCACAAGAGTGCACTGCCAATTAAACAAGAGAGAAATATTCACAGATTATTTGTCTTCTCATTACAATTAGTTCATTCATTTCCTTTTATACTTATTTGCAATTTTTCTGTGGAATTTACTTTCGTTCTTAAGACATTAGTGCATAATAACACAAAAGATTTCCATTCTTTAGAGAATATGTACTGAGTTACAATGAAATCATGTTTTGATTATGTCTAATTTTAGTTTTTCATCTTGTGCATTTCACCTATAGAGATAACAGAAAAATCGGAGGGAATAAAAGATGTTAATGCAACAACTTGGAAGGATTCAAAGTTTGGTAGTAATGAGGAAATGAATAATAAGTAAGATAAGGGGATTTCTAAATAGTACTAATATATTTTGACAGCAAGAACATACAACTGAAATAAAATACATGCATTTTAAAATATTACAATACCTTCTACATTGTCATGTAAGTATTAAAATAAGCAGTTAAATAGGTTTGAACCAGCCCAAACCACTGTGTATCATGGAAAACTGCTGTTTTCCTGAAAATCTTTAGCTAAGTAAATATTGTTTGTAAATAAAGCCAAGAACAGAGCAAACTGTAGCTTCAACAAATCTTCCATGAGCCTTTAATGTTAATCACATCTGAAGGTCACTTTAACATTTGATGTGCTTAGAAATTATTTTTAAATTCTGTTTATAAAACACTTCATTTGTACTATACAACTTACCAGGAAAGAACTCCTATGATTATAATCATCTCTGCACTTATTATTCCTTAATATTTTCTTCAAAATCCTGTAGCTTTGGATTGCACATGGTTGGTCCACTGTTTTTAGTTGGCTGCACTCCTGAATCCTTGCCATCACTCAGTCACCATGTCCTGCCAGTTCCACCACAGTATCTTTCTGTTGGTCCACTGAACTGAGAGATCTGCTTCTAATCTTATCACTTTCCCCAACTCAATGCATCTTCCAAAGTGCAGCTAGAGTAAAGTAATTCTTCTACAACCCACACTCTACTTTGACGTCTCCTGGCTATTGTTCACTGACTTCAAGACAGTCCAAACTTTCCAAATGCTGCACAAGCGTTCCCCTGCATATAGCTCAGCCCTCTTCTCTCTCCATCACCTGTCACGCATTCTCAAGTCTCAACCACACCTACATTCTCTGCTTCAGTAATTCTCCATGCTCTTCCTAATCTCAAGCTTCTACATGTACTTTTCCCACTTGTTTAAAATGCTCTTCCTCTATTTGTTTAGTTGATGCCCATCCATTACCTCTCAGTTTAGGCATCACATTCTCCAGGAATACTAAAAATTAGAGCGGGTTTTCTGCCTGTGTGCTCTCATCCACCCCCACTTATTTAGCATAGTATCGCCAGTATAGCAGAGAGACAGTAAAACTGGTGGTTAACAGACACTGACTAAATAAACAATAAAGAAGATGAATATTTTAGATAAAATTAAGTGTCATGTATAGTTGGTCAAAATGTGATTCTCACTACATTTTAAACTGCAACCGTTATGATTCACTTTATAAACTCACTACTCTATAGGCTCACCTAGTGATAAAATATATAGATATGTAACTGAGAAATTCTCAAGGTAAAATGGGAGATTTTCTCTTAAGGGAGAGATGAGCCACAGAATTTGTTAAATATGTAGGAGAATTATTTATGATGCTGAATAAGTACAGCCAACATGTTGACAGAATTTTATTGTCAAATGGGTATTGAGAAAATAAAATAATATACATGGCTCAAAGAGAAGCTAAGAAAATATGACATATAGATTAGTTTTAATCTGAGTAAAGAGGAAACATGTTGGAAAAGCTTTGAATATTGAAGCCAAACAAATCTAGGTCAAATTCTAATTCCATCAGTTATTAATGACATGATTTTGGAGAGAGGAAATTATTTGAGTATCTGTTTCCTCATCAATAAAATGAGAATTATAGTAACACACCCTCCTATGTAAAATCTGGGGAATAAAATTTTTTTAAAGTGCATACTGCAATATCTAACATGAAGTGGAAATTCAATAAATGTTAGTAATGCAGTTAATATAGAATACTGGAATAAAGGAGATCACTATGAATTATGGTCATGAGAGAAGACCTCATGTAGAAGATGATTTTGAGCTGGGTTTTGAAAATGGATAAACATTAGGAAAGTGATAGAAACAGAACAGGCAGGCTGCATTTATACTTCATTCACATTTTTACTATGGACCATTTATTAGAGACTAGCTTGTGCCATTGCTATTTGTGAATTAACAAATTTCCTCTACTACATCACAAATTTCTAGAAGGGAGCACTTTTTCACCAACTCTGCTAACTACTTGGTAACTAGCACATAGTAAATCCACAATATTTTATTGCTGTTATTCATTTAAATAGTCATTTGGGTAAATCTCAGGGGAAAAAGTCTGAACATTGAGGCAAAGCTAAATAGCTTGAGTGAGGCCCTGATATTATAGAGGGCCTTCAAAGGTAGGCAACATACATACTTAACTTAGTTAAAAGTCTTAAAGTAAGTCTTAAGTAACTGATGAATTATACAATAAAACTAACCGGTCCTCCTAAATTAACATAAAAATCACATAGAAAAAGAACAATGCAAGGATTGGCAATGATATTTTTAAAGAAAAATCCTGAGAGGAAGTACATATTAGTTCTTAAAATTTGTCTTAAAGTAAATATAATCAAAACTATATGACTTAGACAAACAGATAGATGGGATAGTCTAATTTTCTAATGGTCTAATAGTAATAGAGACACAGATTCAAAAGTGGGCTATTTTAGCCACATTCTAAAAGACTCTGAAGGTCAAGGACTAAAGGAAATCCTTTCAGCAAGCAAAATATTAGCCATGTATCTCACTGTCCACTTTGCCTGCAAAGATATATAGCCCAGAATAAGGAGCTGTGGCAATTATTGGGCTGTGGCTACAGAATACTTGGCTAGTGATCAATGGCTTATAAGAAATAAGGTTAGACTTGTGACTAAGAGCATTAGGGAAGAAAACTAAACAGAACACTCTCACAATGAAGTAGACCACTAATAATCAGATGCATATACTCATCCACTCTGGATGTAGGTGAGCCTTCTTCTCAGCAACCTAGTGCTTGCTCAGTGGGCTTATAAACAAGAAGGGTGGCCATGGTGCACAAGCACAGAATATGTATGGGCATAATGCTATGGGACTGCCTTCATGAAGGCTGATCTGTCTACTACCACTGTCATCCAGTTTTTCAGAAGTGGTAACTAACTCCAGTCCCTCAGCATGTTACCAAGTTTCAATGAAATCAGTCAGCTACACAATGGCAGACTGTATTACTACATTGGATCTCTTCCATCAGGAAAAAGGCAGCAAAACAGCCTCATGGAAATAAACACTCATTCTGCTTTTGAATTTGCTTTCCTTACTCATCAGGCTTTTATCAGAACCATCTGTAGATTTATTAAATACCTAATAATCAACATTTTGTCCCACATCATTACTTCTAATCATCAGACAAATGGCAAAAGACATAGACAAAGGGCTAGTGTCCATGGGATTTATTGGTCTTACTCATAAAATGTAGAAAGCCTAGTAAAGACTCAATTATGTCCCTATCTAGAGGACAAAAACATCAAGATATTGCTATCTTACTAACTTTTAGTAATTACTCACTCTGCATCTCTAACAGAATTAGATTCTGGATAGAGATTCCTTAGATAGGAGATTTATTCAGGCCCATTTTAGACACTAAATTTATGTTCTTCAATGCAGATCTAATCATAAGAATGGCAAGAGTAAAGGAAAATAACATTTGTTGAGTGCCTGATATGTGTTGTGCATAGTGTTAAGTCTATGTTACAGGTGGGGAAGCATGTTCATGGAACAAAAACTTTATCTGCCTTGTATACTATTAGAGCCCCTGATCTTCAAACAGTACATGGTACTTGACAAGTACTCTCTATGTAATAATAGACTCTCTATGTATCTATTATGTTAAGGAATGAATAGCGTAAAACTCTAATGATTTTCAGTCAACGATCTCTCATCCTTCCACGATTCCATCCTTCTGCAAGTTCAGGTTCAAAGAGTAACTACCTAAGGGGCTCTGTGGTGCATAA
>RCUC01154595.1:0-27880 GCA_003697995.1 Taxidea taxus jeffersonii
GCTCCAGTCCTGGTAGGATACTTGTTGGCATTTACTACCCTTCTGCAGATTCCCCTTTTGGAGAGGGGTGCCTTTGCCATAGAATTTGAATCCTGATCTACATTGACTTTCCCCTATGTTGCTGCTTGGAAGGCTTTCCTTGTGGGAGGAGAGCTGTCCTTCCGGCCTTGTCACCCATTTTTGGCAAAGGACCACCAGGTAAGCCAAGCCTCCTGCCCTGAAGATCTCCTACAACTCAGCCAGTACCAGGACCCCGATTCCATGCAAGCGATCCCCACCCAAAGAGCTTGAAAATGAGATTCTTTTCCTTTGAAATTTAAAAGAAGAATAAAAATGTGCTTGCTTTTCAACATAGATTGATTAGCTGGCATGGAGGAAGGCCTGCCTTTGAAATCTATAGGCATCACGTTGCAGGCCTGACCCCGCCGACCCCGGTAGATTAGTAATGGTCTACGCAGCCTGCTCTGTCAGCACGTCTGGCTGGGCAGGCACAGATGGTGCCAGTTGGAGAAAATCACCGCGGAACGCTGCTCGGCCGCCTCGCCTTGGCTGTGCTGCCTCGGGAGGAGGAGCCGAGACGGGGTTGTTTACAGACGTGTTCCTGCCTGGCGCTGGGGAACAGACCCGTGAGATGCCGGCCCAGGGTTAGGACGCATTTGCTGATTCTAACTTAAGTAATGCTTTCTTGTCCTAGCTCAGGCCTTCTGCACCGTTGAGCAGCTGGGATTTTTACGGGGTCTGTGGCCTTGGGGTTGTCCTGCAAGGGAATTTGAAACTAGAACTGATCTCATTCCAGGGAGTCAGGCATAATGCAATACTTGTTTTCCTAGAGTCAATCAGCCTAAGGAAAATGCGAGTGGGCTGGAGCGGGGGGTGGGTGGGTGGGGTAGGGAGGTGCAGGAGTCTTTAGAGTTTGAGTAATCAGCCCAGGGGAAAGAAGAATTTTACGATAGGAATAAGCTTCCGCCACCTCTGCCCTTCCATCTGCCACCGGATGCTAGGGTGTCAGGTGGTCCCCCGAATTTATGATCAACACTTCTCATGTGGGATCAGGCCCCTCCCCCCCTTGTGTGGGGTCAGGAGAGCAGTGATTCTGCTCCCCAAAGAGAGGAAGGAAAAGGACCTCATTCAGATGTAGCCACGGACTGGGGAAAAGTCTTCTAACAAAGCTGATTAGAGCTAACACTGTAAGCCTGCTCTTTCGAGTTAGGCATTCTGTTCTTGGAAAATTCTACTTAGAGTTGCACTGAAAGTCCAGGTTAAGGAAATGTCTCCTCCTAACACCCTCTGCCTGAGGTCTATTTCAGCAGGCGGAGGCCAGGCTTGAAAAACACCCATGTTGAGCGGCTGGGCGGATGCCTCTTTGAAGGGACCCTCCATCAGCTTGGGCCAGGGACTTGCATTATTTGGAACTTTGTTTTGTATTCTTCTCACCACAACTTTCTTCTCTAAGTGTCCATCCAGGTTAGTCTGGCTTTGTGACTTGTTATATTTAACTGACTCACTGGGTTTCTTTTGGGTTTTATGAAATACGTTGTTTCATTCTTGAATTTTCCTTGGAGAGGCCGCTGCTGTGAGATGGGAACCGTTCTTTTAAGCTCTGACTTGAGAAGAGTTTATGGTGGCTTCGGAAAGCCAATTAGTTTTTCCTCCCAATGATATAAGGAGGCGGGTCCTGTCTGATATGCACACAAGTGGTTTTGAAGTTGGGATATGGGTTCACGGTCCGGAGGGAGATCTGGAGGAACGAAAAAGGCCTTTTGCTACCCGCACACAGTGGCTGTGCAGTCCAGTGCAGACCGCTTGCTTGAGCCCAGAAGGGTGAGAGATTCAGAAAGCGCACTTAAATGTCATGTAGGTTTATCTGATCTTCTTCAGTAGAGCCTGGTGTAGGCAGGATGGCTTTATTGACTGCACGGGAGACTGGAGAGGGAAGTCGAGGCTGCTTCCCAAGTGGGAGGTGAGAGAAACCAGCAGATGATGACGTGTGCTGGCCAGAAGTGGAGTTTTCGGCAAGTTTAAGCGGTTTGTAGTTGAAATGTCCATTAGGATCAGGAGTTGAGCACAGAGGTCCGGTCAAGAGAGAAACTTGGGAGCTGTTAGCACACAGTCTCGGAAGACAGGGGAGACGAATAGGAGAGTCGGAGAACACGAGAAGCCAGCTCCAGTTTCCCTCCTGCTCTCGTGTTCCCACAATGACAGGTATTGGCCTAGAGCAGGCGCCCAACACAAATGACGGAGTGAATGTCAGGGTTGTGCTTGTGGTATATTGGGTAGGAAGATGCGTAATCGTCTTGGGAGATGGAGAAACAGCTTCTTAAACGACCCCAGAGTAGGATTTGGGAGTGCCGTGGTCCATTTCACAGATGCTGTCCCGTTTGAAGCAGCTGCCAACTCTCAGCGGAGGTCAGAGAGCCGAGTCTGCAGTGCACGAGGCAAGCATGTGCTCGTTTCTGTAGGAGCGGGGCGTGCACAGGGACCTGAGGGCCTCGGGAGCCAAGAATAAAACATCAACCCCGCTTGGCAGACAGGCCTGGTGGCTTCGGTAATTACACTGGTGCCTGCTGTGTGTGCCTTTTCCACTGAGTTTAAAAAAGGCTTTCCTCTAACTACTGGGTCTCCCAGAAGCTGGGCCACTTCTGCCCTTGGTGGTTTTTTTTTTTCCCTCCCTGTGGGATCTTTGCTGGGTCTGCTGACTCCCTGACCAAACTCGGGGCCTGTCCGCTTCACACAGCTTCTGCCCGCGTCCTCCTCCTGCCAGAGCTCCTAGGAGCTTTGTGAGGACATGCCCTTCTGGAAGAGTCCAGCAGAAACCACATGACTGCATGGCTAGACGGGCACACGTGGACTTGACCAAAGCCTTTTCGTTTTGTGTTTCTTTCTCTCTCCCTCCTGCTCCCTTTTTCTCTTTCAGTACTTTTGGCATAAGTAGTATGTAATTAAAATGATTAGGAATTTCATGGCAAGGCGTATTACTGGTGGTGAAGGACTTATTAACACCGGAACTTCCTTTGGATTAATGCTTGTATTGTGACTACAGCTCCCTTTCACACCCATGGTCACCACCGATTCTACTTTAAGTCCTCTATCTCTGGGAAGGGCACAGGAAGCAGAGATGGAACACTTGAGAGAAAAGAATCCAGAATAATAATTCTGTAACTTTTCCTTTGTATGCATCCACCATCTATAAAGTCCCAGAGTCAATATCCAAGAGACTCATTTAAGTTCATCGCTGGGATGTTGCTTCTGTTGCTTTCTGGGAGAAGAGAGCCACTAGTTAATAATGTGTTTCATGTTATTCCTCAGAAGGAGACAGTGCCTTGAGACTAGGATGTCCTAAGTATTTGCAGCTGGAATACGGTTGGCATTTGTTGAATTTTCAGTTGTTTGAAAATTCCATTCTGTTGTACACAAATTTGCCTCTTTTGGGGTCACTGTCAGTATGGTTCTTCTCCTTTTTCTTTTCTTTCTTTTTTTTTTTTTTAATAATACTCATCCACCTTTATATAAATATTAGGGGCTCCTGGGTGGCTCAGTTGGTTGAGTGTCTGACTCCTGGTGTCAGCTCAGGTCATGATCTCAGGGTCATGAGATTGAGCCCCGTATCAGTCTGGAGCCTGCTTTGAGATTTTCTCTCGCCTTCTGCCCCTCCTTCGACTCCTGCTCTCGCACTCTCTCTAACGTAAAATTAAAAATAAATAATAGATAAAAATATTAAGCAACGATAGACATTAAGTCCAGCGCCGCTCCCTGCTCCCCGGCCCCACTCATTTACTGGACACTGTGCTGCCTTTTGGAACTCAAAGATGTGCATGAAGTGGTCTTGGCCTTCAAGGAGTTTGGGGTCCAGTGGTGGCAGATGCAGAAATAGATGCTATTGGTTCAGTGTGGTAAGGGCTGTGGGAGTATAATCCATTCCAGGGGGCACTTCTGCGAAAACCTTCTCATTGAATTTAACTCTACCTCATTCTTTAAGATCCAGTCTAGCAAGAGGGATGTTTTCCAGTCAGAGGGGTGGTCCGGGATAGGCAGGTGCCTGCGGTCGTCAAGTTTTGGCAAGCTCTAAGGTGGGGGGTGGTGGGAAGGAAGGCTGGAGAGCAGAGCCAAGGTCAGATCTTGAACTAGAGTTCGTATTTATAGTTGAGGAGTGTATGATGGTAGCTGACTCTTCCAGTGGTGTAGAGGATGAGAGGGATTGAGAAATGGGAGAACTACAGTAGGGAATCCAGCAGGATCCAGATGGAAAGGTTGAAGTACGGCAGGGCCACTGAGTGTGGCCAGGGAGAGAAAGATGAGAGAAGTACCTGGAGATAAAATGGGTGGGACTCTTTGGTGGTTATCCTGTGGTGTTCGTAGGAGTGGTCGCTGGGGAGTTGGGGGGGGGGGCTCGCACCTTTTTAGCTAAAGTGAGTGGTTAGATAGCACTATTGGGCTTGTTGAACCAACGAGGAAGAAGAATGATATGGGGAAACCAGTTGTGAGTTTGTTTCATTCGTCTCTGTTTTGAACATTTAACTTTTAAACTACATGCTGAGTGCCGTTTTATACTTCTCCTTTATAGAAAGTGGAAGGATGCGTTCAAGTCTGGCAGTGATGACTTTGAAAATTTGGGCCTGTAGGAATGACTGCCTGTATGGGGCCTCTATGTCTAGAGACACGGACCCAGGAGGATTGGAGCTGCCCTGTTCTCATACTTTTCCAGTGCCCAGAGGAGTAAGTGTCTTGATCCCTAAGGGATTTCTGGGTGGTGGACAACAGCATCTGCCACACTGTGTGATATCAGTGCTTGTTCCTGCTGCCTCTGTGGCCTCCCTGACTCCCCTCCTTTGCTCAGTGTGCCGGGGCCCTGTTGTTTGGGTATCGCTTTGACCTTATATACACGTACTTGTGTTTGGCTGATGGGAACGAACATATGCTCCCTGTGGGGTAGGGACAGCTTACCATTTGTGTGCTTTTCGATTGTGTCTTTTGAAAGAGGTTCTTGGAAAAGAGAGCCTATAAAGTGCTCTTCCTTGGAAAAGGAGATAGTCCAAGATTTAGAAGTATAAATGAAATGTCATAGAGGTAGTCATCAGTGACTGTGGTCTGAGCGTTCTGGGACTCTTCAGATAGACGGATTCACCTAGAACATTTTGCCATGATGGGATTTATAAAAAAGACTTTATACATACCATAGTTTTTAGTACTGTGTCTCTTGTATGAAACCATGTAAACCTACCATACCTTCCAAGGCTGTGCTAGTTTGTCATGGCAGTATAATTTTACATTGGACAAGCTTCAGTTGAAATAAATATTTATCCGAAGGCAGAAATTATGCTATTAATAATTCAGAAGAGTTTTCAATTAAGCATTAACAACATCATTGCCTTTGGCGGCAATCTGCTTGAGCTCATAATATCAAATTATTTTTCTCAATGAAGCTAAAATTAAACCTCAGATAACCAGAATGTGCAAATCCCAACTCTTTAATCAACATGGGCTTTCTCTGAGCACGTCTTAGGAGAAATATACGACAGTAAAATAGATCAAGGATTTCTTTTTTCTTTCCTTTTTTTTTCTTTTTTAAGGTGTCCTTTCCCAGGCATATCCTGTGGTCTGTTTACGTTTGGCTCCGTATTCTAGGACAACATCATCACAGTTCACTACATTTAAAATTCTGATTCAAAAGCATGATCTTGAACTACTTGAAAATTCCTTACCATCAAAGAAAATTATGTTTATGGCTTGGAAACATGGGCTAATTATAATGAACACATTTCCTGAAGATCTCAGTGGTAAGTCCAGAAAGGCGTTCTTTTGCTGGATGGGAGATTGACTTGGGTGATCCTCACTGTTCCTGCTCACCCCGATCCCTCACCCCCGTTAGAAAGCGCCTTCATCTTCAGTGCATCAGATGTTCTGTTTATGAAAACCTCTCCTTCGACCTAACATGTTGAGTGTGTGCACTTTGGTTCAGAACACTTTTTAAAATTTGTGATTGTCGACTGGAGAATGAGCATCTTTCCTTTCTTGAAGCAGCAGTTGATGCTTCCGCACTGCGAATGGACAGAAAGGGGTTCCTCAGGCTCCCGGAGGTGTTGAGGGCAGAGGGCACTTGTATTTCTTGGCATGCTTCCTTGGTGTGTGTATATGTAAAAAAAACAATGAAAGTGATGTTATATTCAGACTTTATCTACACGGAGTTTTTCTTGCTTTCTATATTTTGGGCTAGGATCTATTTGTATCCCACATCCTCCCAAGCAGACTAGTATCACTCTCCATACTTCCCATTCACCCCTAATTTTTTTTTTAATAAAAAGGCACTTTCCCACCTCAGACGCTAATTATTAAAATTGCCTGATTTGCCAGAAAAACATGAGTCAGTAGTGGTATTTGAGCAACAAATCAATGAGCAAATATTGATGCAACACACATGTCACATGAACATGACACCATCTGGGCTTCTGCACATGATTTATACTGGAAGACAGAGAGCATCTCTGCCTTTAAGTGGCTCAAAATTAATTAATAGGAGACTGGGGAGAAACAGCAGAAAAATGAACCAAAGCTCTTAAACTCATTTTCGCAGTTGCTCGTGTAGCAATGTCATTCATTGATGCAGTGTTTGCTGATCCCTCTTGCTCCTCGTCAGGAGATGTACTGAGGGCTGGAGATAAATGGGCAGTGTGGCAATGTGTGTGTGTCCTGATCCTTCAGGAGATTACAGATGGGGTTTTCTACGTCTGACCACATAGTTAGTAACATGGAAAGATCACCGTCAGTGATCCAGAAATGAGGGTGGTCATTACATAAACTACTTACAACTCAGTTGTCAGGAAGGTTTAATCTCTGACTGCTGCAGAGATAGTCCTCTTCATCTCTAGTAACTGGTGGGTTTGCCTGTGGGTCTCTAGATCATGGGAGTGTGCGTGTGTGTGTGTGTGTGTGTGTGCTTTTAAATAAGGAAGGTGGTGTTGACCAGAGAGTCACGTTGAGTTTGGGTGTTCTGTATATTACCAATGCCATTTAAAGCTGTACTCCCCCCCCCCTTTTTCTTTTTTTTAAGTAGGCTCTATGCCCAGTGTGGAGCCCAGTGCGGGGCTTGAACTCATGACCCTGAGATCAAGACCTGAGCTGAGATCAAGAGTCGGACGCTGAACCGACTGAGCCACCCAGGTGCCCTCAGATGCTGTCATGTTCTTAGATCATAACTCTTGATGTTGGAGTGTTTAGTTCTGGTTTTAAGTCTGGCTTTGCAATTTACCAGCTGTGTGAAATTAGGCAAGTGACATGAACTCATTGAGTGTCCATTTAGGAGTCTATAGAGGAGAGAGAAGCTCTGAACTCTCCACTTCATGTGCTCTCTGAGGGTTCGAAAGACAAATGTGTAACGTGAAAGGAGTTTGAAGTTTATGTTCTACATGTAGTGGTTGTTGGTATTGGACGGTGGTGCAGGATCCGTCCCCCTCAAACATACTTTCCTAACATGGTTTTCGGTTTTGGAGGATAATTGTGGGCTGCCTCCGAGGGATATGTTAGAGTTTGTGGACTTAGTGGTGTGATGGGAACGTAAGGACCACCCTGTCTCCTGCCTTTGAGGCTGATAAAGGGAAATTAATGGGTCAAGTGATAATCCAGGCTTCTATATTTTCTTTGCAGTCCGGATTGGACTTTGACCATTTGAAGGAATTATGTGAAAGCAGGCCATATGTATGTTTTCCCTTTCGTTTCATTGAGTAACTTTCTAAACCATCAAGAAGGAATGTTCTCTAGTGTTCATCTATGCAAACATGGCTTGAGTGTAACCCCGAGAAAGACTGGTGTTTT
Organism: Taxidea taxus jeffersonii; assembly: GCA_003697995.1. Classification (NCBI taxonomy): domain Eukaryota; kingdom Metazoa; phylum Chordata; class Mammalia; order Carnivora; family Mustelidae; genus Taxidea; species Taxidea taxus. The sequence continues at coordinate 7,807 of RCUC01154595.1, forward strand.
CCTATATTCTATTCACTGCCATAACCACAGGGACTGGGGCAGGGCCTGGTCAGTAACAGATGCCCAGTGGATTTTCCTTAAACTGTTGTCTCTGTTGAGAACCAAGGCATTTGGTCATAGTGGGACTGTCATTTCAAAGTCCATGACCTTAAGGACCTCATCATTTAACAAAGGGAAAGAAAAAAACCCAAAATGCAGTTTTTCACAAGTGCTCCAGTAGAGGAGCTGTGGGGAAGGATGGCAGTCGGGAAGACTGCCTGGAGGTGGTGGCGATAATCATATTCCGTATAATGTGTTCTTCATGAATGGCAGGCCGGTAGGTGTGCTAGTTCCAAGTGCAGGCAGTGAGAGGGTTGGTTCATCGTCTTTAGAGAATTTAAAAACAATAATAAAACTGACTAAAAGTTGGTTGGTTGGTTACTACCCGGGGAGTCATTCTAAAGTAAGACTGAGAGAAGTACTCCTTACTCCCCGCTCCACCGCTACTTGAGGCCTGCTCACCATCCGTCCCACACACCCCTTCCTGTGCTTCAGTGTTCTCTGGGTGAAGTTTTCCCTTTGAGATCCTCAAGCTTTAGAAACAATTGTCTCCTGGAGAGAAGAGCCTTCTGGCTTGGTAATGATGATTTTACACAAGTGTTCTATAAAAAACAAAAAAACAACAACAACAAAAAAGGAAAAAGCCTGAACTCTGAATACACATATAATTCAAGACAGCCCTGGTAAAAAAGAAAATGTTTGCTAGAACTCTGAGAAGTCTGGAAAGGCTTTTCTTTACTTAATCTTTAAAAGCATTGTGGTCCTTGAAAAAACCAGATCTACTCAGTCTTAAAAATTGGACCAACCTCATGGACCATCACATCTCTGTTATTTAAAAAAAAAAAAAAAAAGGACCTTTTATAAAAATTGATTTTTTGAATTCCATCCTCTTCATTTTGAAAGTCCAAAATGGATCTACCAGTTGGTTATCCTTACGTGAGGTTTTTTGTTTGTTAGACTTAAGAAAGAAGTTAGCCTTTCTCTTGGGCCAGCCAGAGTCCACAGCTCAGTCATGATCATTCACCGTTGAATTTTTATCTTAATGTTTTGCCATAATTTGGATGTTGTTCATGCTGTAGGCTAGTTAAGGATCTTGTTCCTTACTGTTTTTTGGGTTGTATGGAATGAGGTGGGACATTGGTCTGAATATCTGTAGCAAACGAAAAAAGATAACAATTTTAGATAGCTCTGATGACGCAAGGATGGATTTTTGTTCCTTGAAACAGACACTTTTCAAATCTAATGCTGGGTGCCTTGCCATACCCATCTAGGAGCTCGTTTACCCAGCAAAGGCTGCACCATTGATTTTTGTGGAGTAAATTGTAACATTTACATTCCGTTGTGCTGAGCACAGAACTAGTAGGAGAGCATCTGTGAGGTCAGAGATCCGAGGTAGATTTCAGAATGCACTATCCGGAAAAAGGGTGATGTGGAAAACGTTTACCGAAGCTAGTGGATAAAGCAAAGACTTTAAGAGACGGTAACAAAGAACGAAACTGCACCATTGTGTGACTTTCTAGTCACTGGGACATGCTAAGACGGATTTAATCTATTGTTGACCTAATTTACTCTTCACCAAAATGTAGCTGACGTGACCATGCACACACCTTTGGAACTTCCTTGGATTTGCTCATTAGAGTTTCAAGTATTTAACTCAGTTAATTAGAAAGTGCAGGAAAATGATTTCAATGTTATAATCTCATTCAGTGCTTTTGTTTCGGGTGAGGCCCTCTGAGGGCCGGGGTAGCCGTTGAGATACGAGAGTCAGGGAGGGACAGTGTCTTTCAGAAAAGCCTACAAAATAACCCCGGGTCCCTCCAGACCAGGGGGGCTGGCAGGGCTCTGAGAACGACACGGAAAGTAAAACAGAGATGTTTTCCTCCTGCTTTCGCTGTTAAATGGAGCGTCTGTAGGACCCCTAAGTGGCACCTGGAAGGAAGGGGACTGTTGAATAGTTTGGGAAGTTGGCAGCAAAAGTAGGGAAAGTGGTTTTGAATGTGAGAATTTAGCTATATTAAGATTAAATGAAATCTTAAGGTTTATTATGTGCCAAATACTGCACTAGGCATTTTGAGGTGTAAAGTAAGTGAAATTGAATCCTATCTCTACGTGACAACTTGGGAGGACGGGCATCTGGAAGAGTCTGGAACCTATTACCAGCCTCAAAAGAACCCTGTGGTTGTGTTAAATTAGCTACAGTTAATCTGACCTAACCGTTCGTTTTGTTATCCATTAGCCATTGTTTTGGTGGAAATCGGGCAAGAACGCCTACTTCTTAGGAGTGTGATAAGGAAGGAGTGGTCAGACAAGTGGGAGGCTGACGGCAGAAAACCTCATCCAGAAAACTGAGGAGGAGATAATCTCCAGAAGGAAAGGGCGGGTCTCATCTCTCCCCGTGGAGAAGTTGCGAGAATCCCAGGGAGAGACGTTCCCTGAACGGGCAGTGCCGTGGAGGTAACTGGGGGCTCTCAGGAGAGGAGCTTGGTGGGAGTGGTGTGGGGAAAGCCGGCCCGCAGAAGCTGGAGGAAGATTCTTCTGAAAGACGAAGGTGTGTGTGTGTGTGTGTGTGTGTGAGAGAGAGAGACAACGGGGGTGACCTATGAATCTAGCACCATCCATACCATCAGTGCGTAAACGTGGTCTTGGGCAAGTCACTTTCTCGCTCCGTGCCTCAGTTTCCTGTCTCTAAAGCAAGGCTGACTCGCAGCTCCTGCTAGACTCAGACGAGTGTCAGCTCACGTTGTTGAGCAGGGAGTCTCCAGAACTTCTTCATCTTGCACAACTGCAGTCCGCTGCCCGTTAAATCACAACTCCCCGGGTGGGCCCCACCCTCTCCCGCCCTCCCGCCAGCTCCTGGCAACCACCATTCCGCTTCTGCTCGTGAGAGGTTGACTACTTGAGATAACTCCTCTGAGTGGACTCCTACAGTGTTGGGCTTTTTGTGCCTGGCCTGTTTCCCCTCGCATAATGTCCTTAAGGGTTCTGTGTACAGCGGCTTGAATATTGACCCGGCCTGCAAAGGAAGGACCTCCTTTTGAGGGCCGAACCCTATTTCATTGCATGGATATTACCAGATTTTCTTTATGCGTTTGTCTCTCAGTGGATAATTGTAAATTAATACGGCTGCAAACATGCCTGTAGAGATAACTTTCTCTTCTTTAAACAAGCGGGGTTGATTTTACTTGCTCGGCATGAGTCATGGCTGGTGCAAGGCTGGGCGTAAGCGTAGGGTCCGCACAGGAGCTGGAGTAGCTGTCAGAAGTGTCTAGAAGCCCACTAATGGAAGGAAGTAGAGCTCACAGACAAAGGCATTTTTCCTTTAGAACTTAGGAAGTGCTGTTCCCAAGAGTGTTAATGCTTGTCGTATTTTTCAGACGAGAAGGGAAGGGTCCATCTTCAATTCCTTTTTCAACTCGAGTGGCTAGAAAACCTCAAGTGGGTCTCCCATTGTGCTGGGCTGTAAAAGCATTTTTCTTTACTGTACAATTTGTTTTCTTCTCGTGCTGTGAGGGACAATGATAATACGGTGCCTTCTAGACAGGTGAAGACGACATGACAGAAATCCTGCAGCAAGTTCATGGCCAAACTCGTGCTGCTCAGCTGGCCGGGAGTGGGGTCCCCAGGCCCCACTGTGCCTAATCACTTACCGGTGGTCTCCAGCCTCTCCTGTTGCAATCTTAACTCCATACCCTAAGAAATGACCTCAGAGCACACCTTCCTGCTGTGTCTTGTGTGTTTTCACTGCATTTGTAAAAATGTTGCTGTCTTACACGTGAGAGGTAATAAACTCTTCGACCTTGACCTGATCAAGGGTAGAATCCTAGCTGTTAAGGTTCTAGGAGATTTCAGGCTGGACAGAATTCCCCAGAAGTGTCATAATCCTGGAGTAAGGTCAAAATTTATTCTTTGGCTTCATCAAGGTTTTCTGAGTAAATTATCTCCGATTTTTCTTCAGTGGCTTGAGGTTGACTAAGCTAATGTGGAGGTGTGAACAGAGTAGATTGGTACTGCCATTTTGGGGTAAAAAGGAAGAATGAGGGAAAAAGTAGAAAAAAACTTAAAGATTCACTGTTTATGGCCTATGTAGCCCTGAGGGATGGGTTTTTCACCTAATCAGATTCTAGCGTTGTGACTTGCGCATCTCCTGCCCACAGGTAAATTTGTGGGCGACGCCGCCATGTTCTCCTGCTTCCACTCCAGCCTCTCAGGGTCTCCGGCCTCACGGCAGATCCCTATCCCCAGTTGCCTTCTGCTCCATGTCGCCCTCCCACTCCTTGGAACTCTCCCTTCACCCCGTTCCTTCTTCCTTTGCAGCTTTAGAGACATACAGAGGTGATAGTCTATTGAATCACAGAAGGCGTTGGGCATTTCTGTGCCAACTGTGTGAGAGCTGAGGCTCATGAGAGCCTCCAGCCCATTCCCTGGGGGAACCAAGGGCTCTCTGCTGGGAGGAAATTGCTTCCCGTGAGAACTGAATGTTCCCCTTAGGAGAGCTTGCCTGACTATGGAACACAAATGCGGGAACTTCAGGACATGACTTAGGCTCTCGTTTCAAACTGGGCACGAGAGCTGAGCTATGGCCCAGGCTCTTGTAATTTTACCATCAAAATGTGAAATGCTACTTGGACATGCAGTAGGAGGTAGGCCTGCTCTGCTTGACCCTATGCTCACCCTCATCTTCCAGTTCTGATTGGATGTCATCCCACTCACAAAGCTAATGTTTTCATGTTTTGGTAGACTTTGAAATGTTGGTCTGCAACCTAAACAGAGAAGTGACTTTGCCAGAATAACAACTGTGAGAAACAACTGGTTCTGGGGGATAAAGCCTTGACTCAAAATCAATAGATGAGGACTTTTTTTTTTTGGCTTAAAAGTCTCCATTCTCTCTGAGTAAACAGAGTGACACTTTTCCTCAGTGCAGACAGTATTGCTGGATGGAACTTCAGAAAGTTTGTCCCTGCTTTAGTTGGGTAGAGGATTTTAATTCTTATTTGTGGAATTTTATGAAAGGATGGGAGAAAAGAGTAAGGAAAAGAGAGCAGATAGGAAGAAGGGGAGGTATCAGTGGTTCTGGGTAAAGGGTTGGCAGTTACCCAGGGCATGGGTAGAGATGGGCAGAATTCCAAGCAAGACAAGCAAGCAAGATTTTGCTCTCTCTTTCTCTACCAAATACATGTTGGTTTTACCTGATGGATGGGGCAGATTATGAGGAAAATAATCTTGAGAATCCTATCTGTTGGAGGTAGCTGAGTCCCACCATTATTCATTCAATATGGACTAAAATTCTCTGTGGGCTAGTAGGCTCTCCTGGACTTCCTTCTTACTTCCTCAGACTTCCTACTGCCTTTGGTGGCCCAGTCCACACTAGCTATAAGCTTCTCTCCTTCAATAGAACTTTTGTGCCATTCCCTACTCGGACTGTGGTTTACCCGTTTAACTGTTTCTGCCCTTTGGGTCTTGGTCTCTATAAAACCTGTATGAAGTAAATCGGTGCTAGAGAGTTAATAGGTGTTTTATACAGGGGATTTGAGACCCAGGGCACTAAGCCCCCGGGTGGGGATTTGGGTATTCTGATATGCAGCCTAGAAGAAAGTTCTAGAGCAGTAGGGCTTCGTGATGCTCCTGAAATCTTATATGTGTTGGCTGATCGAGCCGCCATATTTAAATACACTTAGCATGGTAAGAATGTTTTTCCAATGCGTAATTTTCTGTTGCCAACGTCAGAGATTTTCAGCTGGAAAAGATCACCACTGGTCTCTTTCTAAAGATCACACATTGATGGATACATGTAGGATTCGTTGCTGTCTCAGGAGGAGAGAAGAAGGTGGGAACAGGAAGTCAGCCCTGAAGTTTCACTTCTACCAGCAAGAAAAGCTTGCCCAATGACGGGCTCAGATGAATGAGACTGGCCATGTGTTTGCGTTCTCAGGTTAATTGTTTGTTTAGCTGGTGCTCATTTGGGGCTAAATACCAAAGCCGTTTTACCTAAAGGGCCTGACTTGAGTAGTGGTTGTGACTCTTTATTGAAACATTCTAGGAATCAATCTAGCTTTTGTAAGAGGAAAGGATAAATCAAAGGGTTATGAGAATACTTTAAAAAATGATACTTCTTGACCCCCCCTCTACCCCTCCCAAAGAGAAATCAAGACTTTGTTCTTTTATCAAGACCTCGCTCGGGCTAGCTGGCCAGGTTCTTTTCATGCGGCATCAGGCCTGGAATTAGTGTGAGTCCGCAAATGGACAACAGCAAATGTCCAGCCATCTTATTGGTGTCAAGCCCAACAAATTGGCAAATTATATGAAACACCAAATGCATAAACAAGTTTGCATGAGCCAAGTTTTCCAAATGGGGACAGCAGCTGCTGGTTCTGTTCTTAAGAATAGAAATGCCCGTCCTGATCTTCTAATCTCTTACTGCCCTAAGGTTGGGAAATGTCAGCTGTAAGATTTATAGATTTAGGGCTCTGGGATAACAAGTTCCCTCTTTGAACTTTTCAGCTCCAAGAGCTGCTTGTTATCCAAGCAGACAGAGATAGAGAGCCACATTTATGCTTCCTTGTGTAATTCGTGAGCCATTCACAGCATTAGTGGTGGGCTTAAATTTTTATTTATTTATTTTTTTGGTAATTGATACAGAAGTTCATCAGTAAACCATGATAACTTTCAGCAAAGTTTGCCTTCAGCTGGTAAATGTTAGTCATCCTGATAACTGGAGTACACACCTCTTAGTTTCACGCTTGTTTTGCTGTCTGAACTTAATTGAGCCTAAGCCGTATCCTCAGGGTAATGGAAAGCTCGATTCCTTCCTTCCTCTGTTCCTCCTTAACACTCATCTTTTGAGTCTGTCTTTCCTTCTTAACCCTGTTCCCCCCCAAAATGTTGACGTGAGAAAGATAAGATTTTATTTCTTGGAAGATTGTTAGTGCCTCATTGAAATTGAGTATCTGTTGTTCATTATTGAGTGCTGAACTTGGCGGGGGGCATTTTCTGGTAGATCAATAAAGCCAGCTTTATATGTGGCTATCCATAAGCAAGTGGCAAGTAGAGGGGACTCCTGACCTAGCTGGTCTTCCACTGCAGTCAACACAAATTGATAAACCACTTGGTCTATGGATGTTTTCTGTGCTGCTCTAGTGTCAGGAGGATATTTCCATAGATATTTTATTTACACAGAGAAACAAAACCTAGATCTCCAGCCAGCATTATAAAACCCACAGAATGCTGGGCTGTCATTTCGGCTGTAGACTCCAAGCGTGCCTCTGATTGTGTTCTGTGCGGTGGGTGAGTGTGTGTCTGACGGGGGTGCGTTGTTAAGGGCAAGACCCATTGGAGGATCTAATTTAGTGACGTTTTGCGGAGCGTGCTCCTTGCTCTGCATGTCTCTTCATATATTTTACAATTTTAAATTTAGGGGTCTGTTGCCTTACTTGAGTCAGGCCTAACAATTTTGGGACTTTTTAAAACCTACGTCATCCATCACTCAGCACAAGTCTGATTAAGACATTAGCCCTTCTTGGTTAAACTGAGTACTATTTTGTGGACTGTGTATGAATACGTGTATATTTCACAAATGAGCCAACTAAATGGCATTACATGAGTTGTCCTTATTTTGGCTTCTGCCCTGTCCCAAGTTTAAGTTTTCATATCGAAATCTAGCCTTTAACTACTACTTTAAAATCCCTGCCTTTTAATTTTGGGTACCAAATATGGCAGAGTTATTCAGATGGCCAAGTAGACTTTTTCTGACCTTGAATGTGGTTTACTGGTATTACATTAAAATAAAAAAAAGTATTTGCTGTTTTAGGATAGCATAAGCCTGTGAGATTTTCCAAAGATCATTTTTAAAGTCTGACGTGCAGCTGCCTGACATCTACATTTTTAGCCAAAAGGCGTCTTCCTTGCATTGGGATGTAAGTGACCCTGGAATGCAAGGCAGGGATAGTGTGCCGTGGGTTAATCTTTGGACACTTCATATCTGACAGACACCAGCATCTGGGGTTTATACTGCATTGTTCTTTAGGTCTAGAAATAACATTCCCCTAAACCTGATGATAGTCAGGGGAATGTTTACTAAGATTGATTTTCTTCCATGTGCATGGTTTTAAAGCCGGAGGTAAAACATAACACAACTGTGATTAAAAAAAAAAAAAAATGTCATTCAAAAAATAATTCATGCCAGGAGTAAGGTTGAAATAATCCCAGGCGCTCCTGTTTTGGGGTGGAAGGGTCATCAAAAGATGTACTCTTTTGTTAAGGAACATACTGTGTCCCTGTTCTGTAGTATGGATGCCAGATATGTTAACATAGGCTTATTGGAGAGAGTGTATTTTTCTCTGCATATAGAGTCAGGTGAAGGCATTATTATTAGTGTTTTCCAGCAGCAGGACCAGAAAGTCAAAGGAGATACTTTCGTTTTAATATAATGTTAATGGAGTGTGGATAAGAGAGTCCTTTGTTGCAAGTCGAGCTGACCACAATTCATTTAAATTCAGTCAAAGAGCTTTTGGCCCTACTGTGTAGGGCATATAATCTTGCTAGAAAGCTCTTTAAAATCAATAAAAAAATAAAACAACCTTAAAAGTGTGGTAGCACTGAGTTCACCCGTAAGAAATAAAATCCATTTTCAATTACAGGCCTCGATTTTTTTTTAAGTGTACCACGGTGTTTTTATTTAAAAGAAAAAAATGCTTTTATCCTGTATATTTACTGCTGTTAAAAATTATATACACATATATATATGTGTGCGTGTGTGTATATCTGTCATTCTTTGTCCTAAGAAACATTCCTGCCCTCCTCCATTTCAGAGCTAATCCTTGAGGTGGCCATTTTGCTGAAAAGCAGCTAAAGAAAAGCTGTCTGTCAGCCTGGTCGGGCTCTTGCCGAGAGCAAGTGCCTAAGTGCATTTCTGAACGCCCAATGTGAGCTTTAGTTCCAGATTTTTGAATGAAATAAAATTAAGGTCAGAGAGTCAAATATAAAAAAAGTCTTGCGGACAGAGCCCTCATTAGCATCTAGTCGTCCGTCTGAAATCTAGGAGCTGGGAGACCATTGTCTGTTATCGCACTGATACCGGAGCTGATAGGGAGTTTGATGGACCAGGCTGGCTGGCCCTTGCGAAGGGCAGCTGATAATAATGGTGCAAACTCAACAGAAAAGTTGAGTTACAACTGCAGGAGTTGTTTTCTATCATTTGGCCTTGTTCTGTTGGCTGCTGGCTTTTGCTTGGCAAGAGCGAGGCATTGTTCCTATCCCCCAGCTAGAGAGATTTTAATGTCCTTAAAAGTATTGACGGTGCACTTCTGTTCCTGCCTCTCCCTACCAAGACAGAGAAACAGAAGCAATGCGCTGGTGTATTGAATAGGAAAACCCACCCAAACTCACAAAATTCACATAAACCTGAAAAGAAGTTGCTTTTTCTTTCTTTTTTCTTTTGAGTCAACATAGAAGAAGCCTCTGATTCCTGAATACATGTGTTCTTTCTCTTCAAGGCGTAGTGAGTAAATGGGCAATTTTGGAAAATGGGTCAACTTCAAATATTTTTCCTTAGAATTGGCAGTGTATTTGGATTCTTAACCACTTCTATGGAAAAGTAAGAGTTTTTAAAAATGAAATTAGGTAGCATCTTGCACACTTAGGGTTGGTCATGTTTCTGCCCCGACACATTTATGAGAGCAAAGTCATGCTAACAACAGGGCCAATTCCACCAATTAAAGTCATGCCCAAGTGGGCTAACATGATATAGATGTTTGCTTTTAATAAAGCTTAGAAAGGGTACTGAGTCCTGGAATGTTCTGTTTGGGAAGCTTTGCTCTATAAAATTTGCCTTTAACACGGCTGATGACTCTTAATTGGAATGACATACTTGCCGGTGTGATGTCTTACTTGAGAAGAAACAACACCCATTTGCCTAAGTATTCTTATTTTGACTGTATTAAGATACCTTTCTTTGGGCGTGGCTATGTCTGAGTTACCGGTCTCCTCTGCTGTGTTTTAGGTGGGAATCACGGTGCCACAGTGAAAGGCAGATTTATTGCTTTGAGGGGTATTCGTGTGTATGATTAAGGGGTGGGCATGCAGGACTCCAAGATTTACCTCCGTCCTGTTCCAGTGGGGAGAGTGGAGGAGAGTGAGTAATGGTGTAGTTTATAACGCCACAGACCCTTCATTTAGAGACCTCTAGTCAAAACAGGAAGATAAAACTCAAAGGTTTCAAATGGGAGTATGCAATATTTGAAATTCTTTGGGTATACTCATTCAGTGCCAGCAGTAGAGTCCTCCGAATGTTCCCATCTTACTCTTTCCAGATTTCCATTAAAAAGGGGGACTGTATCCACGCTGGTTCAATTATGTAGGTATTCTTAAATTTTGTATCTCTTCATCCCGCACTTTTATTTCTTGACATTCTTAGGTTGTTGGGACATCGCAGGAATGCAGTGGCCTCATTACGGAACGCAGATTATTTTTGTGAGTTCTTATGACTGAATGTTAGAAGTGTAATGACAAATTTACCAGTGCTATCTTTTCTGGAGCTTACCAAAAATTAGCCTGTTTCTTTGAATCTTTCATTTTTATTTATATGTTCTTCATTCCAGTTTGGAAGTGATGAAATGGGGAATTGGGCGGGGGGATAGAGTTTTTCCTGTCTTGTGTGTGTGTGTGTGTGTATGTGTGTGTGTTTAGGGCAAAAGGGTTTAGCTGGCCTTGGAGAGGGCTTTATCCATGGGATTTTTTTTTTTTTAAGATTTTATTTATCTATTTGACAGGCAGAGATCACAAGTAGGCAGAGAGGCAGGCAGAGAGAGAGGAGGAAGCAGGCTCCCCGCTGAGCAGAGAGCCCGATGCGGGACTCGATCCCAGGACCCCGAGATCATGACCTGAGCCGAAGGCAGAGGCTCAACCCGCTGAGCCACCCAGGTGCCCGGATTTTTTTTTTTTTTAAATAATCAACTACAGAAGTAAAATGGGGTATCCCGTAATGTTCAAATGGGTTGCTTCATCACCAGTGACTCTAGATACAGTTTTCTGTGCTTTATGTTCATGTGTTTTACAAATGGCAAGCATCGCATTTAGAACAAACATCATTTGGAGTTACGTATTTCTGAGAGTTTTCAGGTATTATATAATGTGATGAGATCTTTTGACATGTTGGCGGCATTAAATCCATGAAAAGTGACTGCCACAAGTGATATTTTTATGCTAAAAATACTCCTTTTACCCTTGACTTTGGAACGTCTTCGTGGCTGGCAGTAGACTTCTTTTAAAGACGAAGGTCACGTGGGAACATTTCCAAGCTTTTCGCTTTCTCCTCTCTGCCTGAGGTGACTAAAACATTCCCATAAATAACTGGTACCCTTTTGAACTGACCTTCAGGTTCACGAGATATAAATATTGATGCCCTTGACATTCCTTGGTCTATGCACGGTTTAGGAGGCAGAGTATCTCCAGATAACTGAAAGCAGATGAACAGGTGGGTAGACAGTCGTGGGGTCTCCCTGATCCCCATAATTCAGGGGGACCCTTGTCAGAACCCACTTTCTGGGCTTTGTGCAGGAAAAGTGTCTCATGAGCAAAGGAATCTACAAGTTCAGGGCTTCTAGTCATTTCTGTATCTAAATCTCTCAGATTTGGACCCGTGTTAGTCTGGCCTTAGAGTAAGATGTTTTCTAGGACAAATAAGTAGGGACTTGAGGACTTGAATAGTAGCTAAATTCTTTGGAGCTGGAGTTCTCCAATTCAGCTTTCCAGTTCTAGCACTTACTATCAATCTCACTCCGGGCAGATGCTTTGACCTCTCTCTGCCTTCATTTCCTCAGCCATAAAATGGGGATAATAATGTATTAAAAGTTAATGACCAGATACCCGGGTGGGATTTAGCACTTTCATAAAGATGTCTTCAATATGGGTCGTAAATGAGTTTCCAGCTGTCCTGCCCCTATGGAGATTAACCTACCGAAGCTGAAAAGTCCTCCAATTAAGAAAAAAAAAAAAAAAAAAAAGATTTCTCTTTGAAGGTTTGCCCTCTTTGGAGTATATATTTCATTCATGAAAACCATTTGTTAAAAAAAAAAAAAAAAGAGGATATAGCCCTGATGTTGCAAAAAAAATGGTTTTAACAAGTTTGATGTTGCTACTGGTTTTTAAGTCATTATTCCGGTTTTATGCACTGTGTGGATTGGAAATAGGAATATTAGAAAACTTGGTTCATTGTATTGTCAAGCATTATTGTGAGTCTTAATTTATATATCCATTGTACTGCAACTTTAGTTGCAAACTACCCCCTGCAGGGATCCTTACAGCACATGAGGGGATGGAAATAGTGCAGTCTGCTGTGGGTACTTTTTTCGCTAAGAAGTATGGGCACCATGAGATGATACTTACCCATCTGTCGGTTGAAGCATTTGTATGTATATTACCTGAGCACTTAGGCCTGCCACCAAGAGAGAGGATCTAAAACTGAGAAGAAAGACAAAAAAATCCAAAATTAAATAACCCGATGGGAATAACAGAAGCCACTTGCAAAGAATACCTAAACTGTTCTTAAAAACAGATTTAATAGCCAGTAGCAAAACCGTTCACTTGTGTCTTTAAGAAACAAAGCCCCATCTACCAAGTTGAAACTGAAGGGCAAATCTGGAAAATTTCCAGGGAAGTCAAGCCACGCAGACTTCTGTATCTCAAATTCAAGGGAAAAGAAAATCCAATTTACAAAGTAACTTCTTACATTGATTGTGTGCTGTCGGTATTTGAGTAGATCCTGAGACATTAACTGATTAAATTCTTCCACGTATGCGGTCATAATCATGGCCTCCTCTATTCAGAGCTTCTAAACGTGTGTTCTTGACACGTGGGACATTCACTAAATGAGGAGGACAGAGCAGAGTGGAACATTCTGGCCCCAGCTTGATCTTTCCAAAAAGAAAGAGTAGAGAGAGCTGTTCAGTTCAGTGGACAAGTTCTCTTTTGGTTGCCTGTGCTTTGTAGCACCTAATAAGCTCTCGTAACATCTAAAAACACTTAAAATTACTTAGAATCCGTAGTGAAATAAAACTTGTTAAACTATTTTTGTAACTTCAGTGCTATATTCTCATTTTTTTTTTCAGTATATAAAAAACCTCCATCTGCCTAATTATCCCTTTCTAGTTACATCAGATACAAAAATACTTTGCGCTGGTGGGGAGGGAGGATTTCAGGTGTACCCCTGGGCTCTTTGCAGCTACTGTCCATTGTGCTGTGGGCCCTCCCACTGTTGAATTCCACCCGGGGGATAAGATACGAAGTGTTTCTTTGCTTTTTTCCCTCCCCTATATTCAGTTGTCTTAATTTTTTCCCTAGGTGACCCCCACCTCCAAGGACAGAGCTCTTTCACCCATACGGTAAGATGGGGTCTGGTCTCCCATGATTCTTTGTGTCTGTGCGTGGTGGGACACCCTGTGGGCTCCTGACTTTGGAGGATTTTGGAGGGTGCTGGGGCTGCAGAGACAGACTCCATTTCACAGATGGCACAAGTGGAGGCCCAGAGAGCTGAAGAAACTGGCCTGAGATCGTCGACCAGCAACAGTCAGGACGATGTCTAAAATGAGTGTGGTCGTGCCTTTCCCACTGAGGCGCTCTGGGAGGAAGCGATGTGCTAGGTTGCTGGCCTCTGTCATGGTTAGCCGGTTGTGGTGGATGGACTGAGGAGTGGCAGGAATAGGGTATAAAGGTAGAAGAAGAAGGAAACAGGGTTTGCTTGAGGTTGTACTGAAGGGATATCCTTTGGGGAGGAGGCCATGAATTTTCTTCCTCTGATATAGGAGGAGAAGAGGAGATTTATTTATTTATTTATTTAAAGATTTTATTTATTTATTTGACAGACAGAGATCACAAGTAGACAAAGAGGCAGGCAGAGCGAGAGGAAGGGAAGAAAGCTCTCTGCCGAGCAGAGAGCCCAATGTGGGGCTCGATCCCAGGACCCTGGGATCATGACCTGAGCCGAAGGCAGAGGCTTTAACCCACTGAGCCACCCAGGCGCCCCAGAAGAGGAGATTTAAACCTTGATGAAGATCAGATATTTTTAGTCATTGATTACCCTCTATTGACACTGGAACAAGGGAATTTATTCATCAAGTAATTTAGGGTGGTGGAGTCTGGACAATTTGTGGTTCTACCTTCTCGCCTCCTTGGGTCTCTGCTACCTTCTGCTTTGCCGAAAGATAAAACAAGTGAAACGCTTTCCAGACCTGATTAAAGGCAGAGATCTCAAGTGAAACCTCTGGGTTCCATCCTGGGGTGAGGTCACACGGTCTTCTCTTCACTGGGTTTGGGTCACCATGTCAACCGAAATGCAAGGCGTGTTGCCATGATAATTTTTTGGCCATCTGTTTATCAGGTCAGCAGGAGGGAGCTCTTGGGTCTATACTACCATTCCGAAGCCCATCCAAGGGCATGTGTATCTTTTCCTTTTCAATGGATAGTTTTAAATGCATGTGGGGAAGCCAAATTTTAGTTGCAACCAGTGGTATCGCCTTGGCCTGATCTGTGCTTACTCATATTCTTAAATTCAGCCTTGTCTGGGCAAGTCTGGAGGCCTGGTGTTTTGGTTTCCAGGAGTCTATTTTTGTCATTGTTTGAGGAACCTGTGGGAAAGACCTTGTTCTATGGGAAGACTTAGTTGGCTTGGACAAGAAATATTGGAAGGATAGGTCACCATTGCTTGTGCCTTAGACAGTCAAAGCAGTAACTGTATGTTAAGTGTACGTATCTAAGAATAATGCTTATGAGAACAAATAATGGTTAATGAGTGCTTACGATGTGCCACGAGCCATTCTAAGTATTTTACCAGTCTCAGAACCTAAATTGTGAAATCTTCGCGTCTCCTATGCTTGTTCAATGGAGCTTGTAAACCGATGGAGGACTGTGTATTAAACCCAACTTCAGAATGTGTTACTGGAGGGGAGGAGGGTTTCAAGGAGAGCATGCTGACAGTCCTTTGGGTTAGTCTACAGTTGGACACCTCCTGGAATCATGCTGGAAACCTAGGGAGATTGGACAGTGTTTAAAGGGAAACCAGAAAGTGAGGAGAGCCGACTGACCAGTATCTGTGTGCCACATTGCGTATGTGAGGTGACACCGGTAACTCCATCACAGATTGGACTTGAGTAGGTGCTGTGGACAGTGGGTGGAGGTAACATTGTTGGTGTTTCAGCAGCTAAATTAGTACATCGGGCATTGGCACCTTTGACAGTGGTTTTTGTTTTCTGTTTTTTGCTTTTTTTTGTTTTGTTTTTGTGTTTTTTTTTTTTTTTTGAGAGAGAGAATGTGTTAGTGTAGAGGGGAGCAAAGGGAGAGGATCTCAAACAGACTCCACGCTGAGCAGGATGTGGGGCTCGATCTCCTCACCCTGAGATCATGACCAGAGCCGAAATCAAGAGTCAGACGCTGCACCGACAGAGCCACCCCAGGGCCCTGACGTTGGTTCTTGTTGGCAGAGAGCCCTGCATGGGACTGAGCAGAGGAGGAAGACGGCAGATACCATGTGATGGATGGGGAGATGGTGTTCATGAGCTTATCTGTCATCTCCTGGGGAGTCCATGACACTTACGTGACGCGGGTGCACAGGATGGGAGGAAGGAGCGCTGGTAATTAGAACAGAAATCCTTAGTGATAATCTTGCACTTCAGTTTGGGCCATGCTTGGGGACACGAAGCCCAGAAACTCCCATTTAGCAGGGGTTTGTTCTGGCCCCCCATGATGCCTCAATCCTGTTAGAATACAGTGATCGTACTAGAAGTTACCTTTTTGGGTTCATCTGAAATCACTTACTCTAAGTTAGATGCTCACATTATGGAAGTGCTAGCTCTAACGATGAAGGAAGAATACCAGTTCATTCTTGAAACAACGGGAGACAGAAATCACCCGTGCTAGAATCAGGGGAGCCCCCTGTCCCCCCCAAGGAACCTTATCTTACAGAGGAGTTGATTACTTTTGCAGCTGTGTACGTCTAATACCTAATATCAAATGCCTGTCTCTCCATACCTTTCCAGCCCCAGTTACATTTGACCACCTCGTCTCATGTACCCTCATTCTCTATAGCTATGCCACACAGCCCAGGTGACTTTGAGTTTGTTTCTTGAAGGTCTTGGCGCATTAGCATAAGCAGTTTCCTCCAGTCTAAAGTTGCTCCCCCCCACCCCCAATTTGCCTGTTGGCAGGGACCTCCTCTCCGCAAACCCTTCTTCTCTGCCCCAGCCCCTCTGTCCTGCCCCCACGGCCTTGATCCCGTGTCTCCTAGGTGCCCGCTGGAAACCTCTTTGACCTGCACGGTCCTCCATTCAATGGACGGCTACCTGGGAGACGCTGATACACATCTGCATATTTCCCGTCCTGGGCACTTTGGCTTACTGACTGAACAAGTGATTACTTCTCCTGTGTCACTGTAAGCTCTTTGAGACTGTGTGGATCAACTTTTTTTTTCTGAGCTAGTTTCCTCGTCTGTAAAATGGTTTCCTTCTGAACACCCAGAACAGTGGTTAGCATACAGCAAGTGCTCACTACGTGTTGGATTTTTAAGAATAGAAGTTTGAGACACGTGTTTTCAACACAGAGTTTGTTTTGATCATATGAAGGTAAGGGCAGTGGCTTCTTTCTAAATTTTATTCTTCCTGAATGCCTAATCTTCCTTATGTATAAGAGGACTCGTCCTCCTACCCGCTCAGACATACATCCCTGGGGCCATTTACCTCCCACTAAAAAAGCAAATGAAGCTAATCTCTTTGGTTTGAAATTGATTCTATCTAGACTAGAGGGAACACGTTAATCACCTTGGCTAAATGCTTTTTGGCCAAAGTTGTAAAAGCCCAATTTTATTTGGTGTGTGTGTGTGGGGAATTTCTGTCTTAACATTTGGGATTGTGGAATTTGCATTTTGAAAGGCAATAGTATCTCAAATTTAACGAGAGGCTCTTTGCTGTGGACAGAGCATACATTTTGGCCTTTTGACTGCACGAAGTACGGCCAGGCAAGATTTCTGTGACACTGTATTTACTTCTGTTACATTCGATTTAATTTCTACAAAAGTAGTGCAAGACCCCCCCCTTCCCCAGAATCAGAGGCGTGCTTTTGTGGACGTTTAAAGCCATTCATTTTCCAAAAGCACAGACTGTTTTTAAGGCATGGTACTTAGGGCTGTCAGCCTGCCTCAGTTTCTTTGTCAACAAGCATAACCCGAGCCACCTGCACACCTCGCTGGAGTGTTTGGCTGAATGGCTCTGAGCTTGTAAAGTACTTTGAATTTCTTGGATGAAAGGATCTCTAAGTACAGGTCTTATGAAGGTATTATATGTGGGCTTTCTAAACTGCCGCCCAGCCTGTTTTGCAAGAACACTAATGCACTTCTGGGCTTAGAGCTGTAAAAAGATGTACGTTCGGAAGCCTCAGGCTGCATCTTGTGAGGTTCCTGAGGCCCGTGCCACTGCTTGCTTACCTCCAGCAGAAGTTCTCTCCGCGCTGCAGGGAGCGACAAGCATGCACACGCAGAGCAAACGTCTGGCTCCTGTGGTGTTGGCCACCAGGAAGCGCAGGATGCTGGAGGGTGGCCTGTGGGTCCCTGGACCGGTGGCCTCATCTCTTCAGGGTTGACAGAACTGCGACACAAAGGAGAGCACGCACGGGTCCTTTGGAAGTGGTAGAGTCGGGGGGAGAGGGGTGACTCTGGAAGGGGCACTGAGGTTGCAGAGAACTAGGTTTGAGTTCTGGTCCTTGCGGTTACTGGCCCGGCGCCCTCCCGTCGGCCACCTGCCCTGAGCCTGCTTTCTTTACGCCCCGCTGCTTTCTTTGCGGTGCCCAGAGCCGGCATGTGAATGCAGGTCACATGCTATTTATCTAAATATTTGGAAGTTAGAAATCAAAGTAAAAAAAAACCAAAAACCCAAACTCATTATGTTTAGCAGTTTTCCTGCTCTGAGAAATACACTTTCATGATAAACTTAGAGGCCAGGTTTGAATTTTGAGTCTCCAAATTCTTGAGAAGTCATCTCCTGGCCAGGTGGTGTGAGCAGAGACATGGACCTGATTTTGAAAATCAGCTGAGTCTGCCTGTCCCCACTGTGCCTCGTGGGCCTTGGGGTTGTCTGTCAAAGCCCGGGCGAGTATCTGGAGGCAAATTCTGTACAGTCCCGATGTAAGGGAACTTGGGCTGTTTGAACAGGGGACATTAGGGTCCTGTGCCTAAAACATGATACAGAAGGGGGTTTGGGGCTCCTACTGGCCGTGTGCTTTTGGCCATGGATTCTTCTGGCCTGGGGCTAGGGATGCATACAGGATTGGAATGAGCATTTATTGAAAAATACATATCGTTTTGTATTTTTACAGTGTTAATATCACATAAGTGGAAAAGACTTCTAACAGGGATGTTTCAGCTTTTAGTTCAGCCCAGATCACATTACACAATGAGGAGAGTGAGATGAACCGGGTGGGATGCTGCCTACGGTTCCTGTCTCTCCAGGGCCAAGCCCGTTGTGTTGTTACCCCAGTATTTCTTTGTTTGGTAACACATAGTCAATACAGGTATATCGGTTACCTCCTTTTTCCCAAGCATTAACTTAGTCATGTTTGTAATGTCTGTGTGCAGACACGACGTCCTGCCTTTATAGAGCTGACATGTCAATAGGGTGAAACAGGAAATAAGGTTAAAATATATAAACTTGTTAGAGTCCTTGAAGATGGCTTAGTCTTCATTCATTTACATATAAATTGTGCCTCCGCCAGGGACTAGACTGTTGGCCTTCACCAGAGATTCAGATGGGAAGAGTGAGGACAAAACGCGACTTCACCATTATCGTGTGGAATGCTGTTAATTGCAGGGAACCCTTGCGCCCTTTGGGACTGAAGTTCTGGACTTTCTTTTTCATTCAACTCATCAACTGTCTACTCATTCTCCATCGCATTTGAGGCATTATCCTAGGCTCTAGGAGAGCGTAAACATATTAGATGAGGCTTTTTCATCCTTTAGCATTTATAATTTCCTGGAGGTAATATGTAAGATGAGATCAGTTCTTGGTGTCTGATAAGTACTTGAACATCAGCACTTTTCACTTACCTGCCTGCATCCCTATCAACAAAATGAACTATGCTCCATCCTCTCTCCTGTCTCCTTCACTGGGGCAGGGGGAAATCTTGCCTGCACCAAGCCACACAGTGGGTGCGTATTGAAAGAATTCTTTTCAACGCCCTGGAATGCTGTCCTTGGGATTCAGCTGACTTCTCTCAATGGGGACTCATACATCAAGAAGGCAGTCGTATAATTATCTCAGCTACTGTGAAGCCACTGAGAAAGCACTTGCTGAATCCGGGTGTAAATTTATTGTGAAGTTTAACAAAGGACATGTCACCACCTTCTTCCCTTTTCTTCCCTTCCACTGGGATTGCATTTAAAAGTTTTCTTTTAGAATAAAGATATAATTTGATCTATTAAATGACCTATCCTCTCTGGTTTGGGGTATGTAAATACCTTCCTGGAGGTGACTTTGGGGGGAGCAATCTGGGTCTGGTTTTTGATAATTAAAGCAGCTAGAATGAAAAGTATAAACAATGGTTGTGAGCCATAATTTTGACAATCAGGAACTTCTTATCCAGTTGGTAAAGGGGTCAATCTTCACCGAGTATTTATAATAATCAGCTATCCTCTGTGGCTTATTTCTATTAAAGAGGATTCTTGTATATTTCCTACAGTCTTTATGCAGATGTTGGTAAATTTTCACATATGAGCTATAACAGGTAAACTTTTCCTGTGAAAGAAATTCAGGAGGTGGTTGTAGAAAACAGAGTAGAAGGAATGTTAAACCCAATTTTATGTGTTTTTTTTTTCCCTTATAAAAAAGTAATTGTATTTTAAGGAATCAAAAGCAGTATCTTTTGGGGTCCATATTTTATCTTTTAGGGGAGATTCCATCTGCATATAACATTCTTGTTTTGGGGTAACTATACTTCTGGGGGCAATTCTAATTCTAATGAGTTGTCTGATTCTGGGCAAGTTTCTCAACAGATCTGGCTCCTCCCT